>JAJEJH010000200.1:0-50468 GCA_026122585.1 Anacardium occidentale
CAACAAAACCATATAGCCTTAATTTTTTAGATTTGTCGAACCATACTCCAAAATCAATTGTGCCTTTAATATATCTAAGCACCCTTTTTGCAGTTTTGAAGTGCAACTCACTAGCACAATGCATGAACCTGGATAGCAAACTCACAGAATATAATATATCAGGTCTTGTAGCAGTTAAATATATTAAACAACCTACAAGACTCCTATAAAGGCTTTCATCAATCTTCTTAGCTCCATCATCTTTGCTCAGCTTTTCATTTTGCATCAAAGGAGTGCTTATAGGCTTACAGTTGTGCATATTGAATTTTTTTAATACCTCATTTGCATACTTCTGTTGGCTAATGAAAACCCCATGCTGTGATTGTTGAATTTCCATGCCAAGAAAGTATGACATCTCCCCTAAATCTGTCATTTCAAAAACCTTCATCATTTGATCTTTGAATTGAAGCACCAAATCTGAATTGTTTCCTGTCACAAGCAAGTCATCAACATATAAAGAAATAGCAACAATATTACCACCAACACTTTTCACATATAAAGTTGATTCACTCAAACTCTTCTTGAACCCTAATTTTAGTAGGTAATCATCAATCCTACTATACCATGCCCTTGGTGCTTGTTTCAAGCCATATAAAGCCTTCTTGAGTAGGTAGACTTTGTCTTCTTTTCCTTTCACTATAAAGCCTTCTGGTTGTTCAATGAAGATCTCCTCCTCCAAATAGCCATTAAGAAATGCAGACTTGACATCTAATTGATAGATTTTCCACTCCTCTTAAGCTGCAAGTGCTAGAAGCATTCTGATTGTGTCAAGTCTTGCTACAGGTGTAAATGTTTCTGCGAAATCTACCCCAAATTGTTGAGCATAACCTTTCACCACCAGCCTTGCTTTATGTTTATTAATTGAACCATCAACATTAAATTTGGTTCTGAACACCCATTTTACACCAATAGGCCTTTTATGACTTGGCCTATCCACTAATATCCATGTCTGATTTTTTTCTATCATCCTCAACTCTTCTTTCATTGCTGCAATCCACTTTGGATCCCTTGCTGCCTCTTCATACCCTGCAGGCTCAAGCACAGCAACATTGCATTTCTCATAAATGTCAGAAAGTAATTTAGTACCTCTTACAGGAGCATCATCTATTGATTCATCAGTTTTCTCTTCTTGAATTGTTTTAGAGTTTGAATCTTCAGTCTCCACTTCAGACCTCTCCCAATTCCACGATGCAAATTCATCAAATTTAATATCTCTGCTAACTATCACCTTTCCAGTCAAAGGTTGATAAACTCTATAGCCTTTGGTGATGTTGCTGTAGCCTATTAAAATCCCAACCTCAGCCTTTTGATCTAGCTTGCCCCTTTTCATATCAGGAACATGTGTGTAGCAAATGTAACCAAATACCTTCAAATTTTGCACAGACGACTTGTAAGTGGTCCAAGCTTCTAATGGAGTTCTATTCTTCAGTGATTTTGTTGGTAGTCTGTTAAGCAAATAAACTGCAGTATTGACAGCCTCAGCCCAAAACTTCTTAGGTAGATTTTTTTCAAATAATAAACATCTGGCCATCTCCATGATTGTTCTGTTTTTTCTTTCACTCACCCCATTCTGTTGTGGGGTATAAGTTGCTGTCAATTGATGTTCAATACCTGCATCTTCACAAAGCTTATTGAACTTGTCAGAAGTATACTCAGTTCCATTATCTGATCTAATCACCTTTATTCTATGACTACTTTGATTCTCAATCCAATTTTTAAACTTCCAGAACACATCAGCTATTTCAGAATTTTGTTTCAGAAAATAGATCCAACACATCCTACTAAAATCATCAATAAAAACTACATAATACCTGCTACCATTCAAAGATTCAGTTTTCATCGGCCCACAAATATCTGTATGAACAAGTTGAAGCTTCTCTATTGCTCTCCAAGCTTTGTTTTGTGGAAATGACAATCTAGACTGTTTGCCAAGTTGACAGATTTTACAAACTGCAGCTCCTTCTTCAACAGGAGGTAAACCATGCACAAGTTCATTCTTTTGCATAAAAGTGAGAGCTAAGTAATGAAAATGACCCAACCTTTTATGCCAAAGTTGAGACTGATCAAAAACACTGTGGTATGCATAAGAATCTGTCTGCAGCCAATCGAGTGTAAAACTTTTTCTTTTCATCTTCACTACAAACAACTCATTTCCAACAGAATCAAAAATCACACAAGTTTTATCCTTAAAAACCACAGAATAATTCTTTTCAAGTAACTGTCCCACACTCAATAGATTTTGATCAATATCAGGTACAAATAAAACATCTGAAATAAGTTTTATACCTGAACCAGATTCAATAGCTACATTTCCTTTTCCCTCAACTTTTATGTAATCTCCATTTCCAATTCTGACTTTGGAAGTATATGATCTGTCAAGGTCAACAAACATAGACTCATCAGAAGTCATATGATGAGTACAACCACTATCAATTAGCCAAGCTTCACTGAGTTTTCTGCTTGCAAAACAGGTTGCTACAAATAGCTGCTCCTCCTGTTGTGGATCAGCAACTTGAGCTTGTTGTTCTTGTTCTTGCTTTCTTTTACAAACCTTCTCCATGTGGCCCATTTGTTTACAAAACCTGCATTGAATATCAGGCCTAAACCAACAAAATTTTTTCAGATGATTAGTTTTCTTACAATGTGGACATGGAGTGTATTTGCTTTTTCTTTCTCCTTCCTTACTGCTTTCGCCTTCCTTTATATTCTTTTTGCTTCAGTTTTGCTTTTTGCCCTTAAAACCTTGTTGAGACTGCTGCTTTTCTTTCACTTGAAATGCACCTTCAGTTATTTCTTCTTTTCTAAGAGTTCTTCTCTGTTCTTGTGCTTGTAGAGCATTAACAAGCTCTTGGAATGACAACTGAGTAAGGTCTCTTGAATCCTCAAGAGATGAGATTTTTGACTCGAATCTTTCAGGCAAGCTTACCAATACTTTCTCCACAACTCTACTATCTGGAAGCTGCTCACCCATCAATCTGATTTTATTCACAACAGATAGAAGTCTGTCAGAATATTCTTTTATGGTTTCAGTCTCTTTCATTCTCAAAACCTCAAACTCCCTTCTGAGATTCAAAACTTGCATCTTCCTGGTTCTGTCATTTCCTTGGAATGTTTCCTTAAGTGTATCCCAAGCCTCCTTTACAGTCTGACATGCCATAATCCTTGCGAAAACTGATTCTGTCACTGCTGAATAAATGCAGGTCTTGGCTTTGAATCTTTTTGTTTTTTCTTCCCTATGATACCTGATCTGTGCCATAGTTGGATCCTCTGGTAAGTTTGGTATTTCAATTTCTGCTTCTACCACATCCCATAGATCACAAGCTTGTAGATATGACTGCATTTTTACAGCCCAAATATGATAGTTCTCTCCTGAGAAAATAGGAGGTGATGACAAAGGGAAATTGTTTCCTGACATGATTTGATTATCAGCCTTTCAGGGTTTAGGTGTTTAAAGGAAATCAAATATGGTTTCACTCACACTCAATACAGGCCCTCTAAGATCAGCAGAGCTCTGATACCAATTTGTAAGTTATAATGAGGAGATTCAGAAGGAAAAATTGAGACTGAATTGATCTATTTATTTTATTTCAATAAACTGAAATTTATAGGAATACATTAATCAAAAAATAAAAATTTTCTCCTAAAAATCATCACCTAACTTATTAAGTTTGACCAAATTCAAATTCAAATAAAAGATAATTATTTTAAATTTTAAAACAAGATTTTTGATTGCACAAAAGTTGCAATCTCAACACATTCCCTAACTGATCGTACTTAGATTGTTGTTTATTTAAATTACAGATTAATGTTTATTGCTCTCTATTGGTTGTAATTGTCCTTTCTTCCAATGGGATGTACATTGCAACGACTTCTGAGCAGGGAACAAGAATCGAAGCTCATCTAGTTTCAGAAGCAACTAAGGTAAGCAGTAAAAAACCATGCGTTTTCGTTGAACTTCACACCGGGGTGTCTTTTTAGAAAGTATTCATTGATGTTAATGTTGTAGAATTTTAAGAAACATTGTTGGGTAGTCTAAGAGAAATGCAAATGGGAGAAAAACAAGAGTGCCAAACTAGATTTTGGACAACTCCTTATTGAATATACAGTTAAATATGTTCATGTTTACAAACTAGTGGAGTGGTAAAAATATGTCCCTCATTGCAACGATTCGGAACAACTATGGCAACAAGTCAAACCTTCCTTTAAGGCCTTGCAATTTCTTGACATCAATTAATGTGAGTGTTCGTTCATATTTTATATCTCCTAGTATTTCTTGATTCATAATAAGCTAGATCCCTAGAATCAGTTTTACCACTTCTGATCTATTGTCATTTTTCATTCCATGTATGATATCTTATTACTTGTCTTTCGGAAGTCATATAGTTTCTTAAGGGGGACATACCCATTAACCATATATATTCCTTGTTATTTTGATGATTATTGTATATTAATTTTGCAGTTATTAGTTATGGAAAGAAGATGAGACTCAACTCATATGAGAAATAAATCTTGAAAGGAGAAAAGGTTAAATAGGTTTCGGTGTTTTTTTTGTGAGTTTTCATTGTTGTTTTAAGATTTGTTATGTTAATTTAGTTTTAATATAATAGTTTAACATTATTGAATTTGTGTTTACTTTGAGAATGTTATAGTTTTTTTTTTTTTTTTTCATATATTACGTGAAGTACATTTATCAATCATTTATAACAATTTTTATTAATTGTAATATTAAAATATTAGGTTTTAAATGATAAAATGTTATATTTTATTATGACAAATTATGTCATTCCCAAACATAATAATCTAATAACAATATAAATTTTGTCAAGAAAAATAACACTTTGGTTAAAAAATAAAATTCCTCTTAATTTTAATGATCATTTCGTAACTAAAATTTATTAGTTTAATAACTTCTACGTTTTTGTCATAAAAAAATATATCATTTGATAACAATTTCTTTTATTGTCAATTATTATTCTATTTTTTGTGACAAAAAATGAATTCAAATGACAAAAATTTAAATAAATTATGACAACATTTTTGTCACTAAAATTTTATTGTTTTCATATCTATGTTGATTTTTATCATAGTAACTATATTATTTGATGATGAGGTTTGATTTTATTATTTAAAGTGTGAAGATTTTGTGACAAAATATAATATCAGGTGACAAATTCTTGACTTTAATAATGAAGCTATTAACATTGTAAAATGTGATAAAATATAATGACAAAAACTTAATTATTTGATGACAAACAAAGGTTATGTTATGTATGCTTTTTGAGACGGGGCTACGATAATAATCCTTATAACAACGAAAGTTCATTACTAAAGAAATTTAGCAATGAAAATAATAGTTTATGTAACAAATTTTAACGTTACAATATATCAAATTTTGTTATAGCGATCATAGGCTACAAATTGTAAAACTGAAAATTGTTTGTAAACTCAATACTGAAAATCATATATACAAAATTAGTACAAATCTATAAAACTGCGGTTGAATATGTAAACTATGTTGATCAGACTAGATAATACAAAAGGATTTGACACATTGGCTTCACTCATAGACATAAATTCATGTTTTACAGCTAGTAAAACACTTTATTGTGAATGTAATGTCCTACTGTGGACTCTAGCTCCATACTATAAGAGTGTAAACTTACATATGCCCTTTTGTATCCATTCTTATGAAAACATATCTCTTAAAACTTATGAGAAAATATGTATCTTTACAGGTTTATAAATCCGTAAATATGTTACAAAACTCATCTCATGTAAAACATCATAAAAGTTGTACTTAATATGTTCTCACGTAAAACTTTGCATTCTAATTAAGTGTTGAATGCACTAAATAGTGACTAAAATACACCCTTATAACTCTTAGGGAATCAAATTGTCACTTAAAACTTACAAAAACTCTTAAATTAACAAGAGTGCTTTTTACTCGTGTATGGGTGTGTACCTTAAAACATAACTAAATTGTACGAATGGTACACTCATAGTCGTGCTTCTTTACCATACACGATTTTGCACTCTAAAAATCTTTTCTACTTAAAAAACTTGTCACTCATGAGCATGTCCCTTCACCGTGAATGGTTGTGTTTCTATCATATATCCATGCATGGGTTTATATTTCACTATTGATCAATATCCAAATAGCACTCATCTAGTTTAAGACAACCAAGGAAAACCAATCATGCTTTTACAATGGCTGACTCGATACGAACCTATCGAATTCAAAGACATTGAGACACATAAACGGAACAAGTATAGGTTCAAATCATTTATTCAAATAAATCTCAAGCATCACCAACATTGTTTTTGACAGTCCAATGTCTCATTATTTATCAAGCGACTTCATATGAAGCCAATGAAATAAACGAGAGTCGAATTGGATGAGAATCGGCTCAGAAACAAGCAAAGAAAGAAAGGTCGCAAGAATACCCGCGTTGTGCTTACAAGTAGCAGCACTGCCTTGCAGCGCAAGCAAGCGTGTCGGCCTACGTGCGTTGTGCACACTTGTACGTAGTGCATGCGCTCCTGCATGCAGCATGCTTATGTCGCGGCATAATGCCGCAGCATGTGCATTCTGCCGCAAATTCCAATTTTTAGCCTTTCTCAAGCCAGTTTTGCATGCTTTTGTCTCCAAAATTTCCCCAATGCTTCAGTCTTGATATTCTTGGATTTCTAATGATGTTCATCATGAATTCGAATGCCAACGATTTTTCAAATCGAACTCAAATAATTAACTCGGATCGAATACTCAAGTCAAAATTCAAATCCAAGGCCAATTAATCAAGGGAAAACACATGCATGCAAGATTATGACATTTTAATTATGTTTATATTTAATTGAGCATTATAATTAGTTTTTAGGCCACTTTAATACCTTTGTAATTTTCTTTTTAATAGTTTCTTTATTTGACTTGTAATGTATTTTAAGTAACTAGGGTTTAGCTTAAATCTAACCATGGTTAAAGTTTGCCTATATAAAGGTAACTCAAACTCATTGTAAAAAAGAAGCTTTTGATGAAATGAATATTTGAAAAGTCTTGGCTTTCTTTTAATTCCATGATGCTTTGGTGGCTCATGTGAATGTTTTTATCTCCTTTATCCAAATTTCCATTTTCAAGAAAGAATATGGTGGTGGAAGAACCTTGGTAGTGGAATTTCCTTTACCCTTAGTTCATCCTCAAGTTGGTGGAGGAATCCTTTATGCTTGAGGTTTGTTTTCTTGCAACATTTTAGCTTCATTTTTCCTATCTTTCTTTGGTTATTGTTTGATGATCTTGGGAGGTTGGTTATTGGAGATTTGAACTTATTTTTGGCTGGACTTGAAGTAGATAAAAATTAGGATGAATGTGACATGAAATATGCTTGAAATTGCATGATTTTAGGGCTGTTTTGGTGCTGGAATTTTGAGATGCCATTTCTGAAATTTTCATCACTAAAAATACAAGAAAAGAGTTGTCATTATTGGTCAACTACTTCACAATTATGCATGCTTATTTATTGATTCTTGCCATATTTCTCTGATTAATCTAATCAAAATTCTAACTCTCTTTTTGTCAAAATTCCTTAGACATTATCTCTTATCATCATTCATTATGATTTAATTGGAAATACTCATTAAGGCCATCATAATCATTAATCAATCATAGCCTAAACTAACCTTGATCATCAACTCAATCAAGAACATGAAATCTTTATTCTAAATCCAATTTAAACCATTGAACATGCTTATAATTGTGAATTATCATTAAATTGATATGTTTACAAGTCTTAATCCACTTGTAAACATATGTGGTAAACATTCAGGTAATGACACAAATGGGATGACAAGTCATAACCCATTTAACTATTCGAGTGATAAGCGAAAAACTCATCGAAAACATAAAACACTTGGTTTGAGTGAAGTGATCCTCAAGGAAGATCAATGAAGATCAAGCTAAGTCCATTGCATACAAGGAAGTTCTAGTCTTAACAACATTGATTCTAAAGGGATTAACTCCATCAACCCATGCAATGGCCTTCTTAAAAGATCACTTGAGTAAGCCAAAAGGTCTCCCAATTAATCCAATGTTCATCTAAGAGGAAACCAAGCCAAATTTGAAGACAAGTGAGTTGGAAATAATTTCTTCAATTATCACTATAGCTCTTTCAAGTTGTCCTTCAATCAATATCAACAACCTTATATCCAACCATGCATGTGTCCTCTCAATCAAGGTTTTCAAGTTAAACAAGAATGAATTCCATACAAGTAACAAGAATTAAGATGTAATTCAACACATGCAATATATATCCAAACCTTCCATTCTTACTACTTGGTACTCCTTGGAATCCATGTCCATCAAATGGTTGCATTCTAAAGCCAAGACAAGCTACTTGGGAATTATGTCAATAAGCATCTTTTTTGCTCTTTCTACTTGCCCTTCAAATGAGCTAAAGAGTCGCCAAAACCTCTAAATTATACATGGAATGACTAAACAAGTAGGCACTCATGTTGTATATTTCTATACATAATTATATATATATATATATATATATATATATATATATTTACATTCTTAAGTATAATAACTCTCTTCATTAATATGCAGCAAAAATACCCAAATTACTAAGCTAAAATGCAACAGTGGAAAAAAAATACGTAGTGTAAATAAGCTAATATTGTCTAAAATAGATTTTTATATGCTTAAAAGCTCATACAAAGTAGATACACTTACATACATATGCATACATTGTACAATTATATGCAAATATGAAGTAATGTGAGCATGCGAACCATAAGCATGCTACAAAACCAAAAATGGATCCCAAACAGTTGTCATCTCCTCCTCTCAACCCTTATTAAACCAACTGGCAAGAGAAAGGAATAGTAGGGAGTGAGTAATAAAGTCACTAAGTAAGTATTTTCTATCTCTAACCCTATAGTAATCCTACTCTAAGGACATTATTATGAACACATCAAGCTAGTTATCTCATATACTGTTTTAGATTTCATATCTATTATTCTTGTCTTATTAACACAGTTGTTTTGCATTTTGAGTTCATACTGATCCAAAGTTTTTCTTGATTATTCACATGTTAAATTATGTTATGCTATATATGCCATGTAAAAATGACATGCTGAAAATAAGATCTAAGCCCTTAGGCTTATTTATAAAAAATGTTTTTCTTGAGTAAAATTGTGATCCGAAGATTGTGAAATAACTATCATGCTGAATAAAATGCTATAACTAAAAATTTTCTTTATAACTAAAAACAAGTGATGTGCTGATCAGACCGATAAATACAAGGATTTAACATCCTAGTTATATGAGTTTCATATATTGACACGTGGATAGTAACTATCTAACATACGCATAGCCACTGAATCTAAATACTGAATCTGAATTACATACTGATTATCAAATCCTAAACCGGTAGTTGAATGCACACTAGCAAATATCTATATATAGTGGCTAGTATGGTCAATAGACTCTGATGCTAATTTCATTAACTAGTGAGTATGCGAAACTCACAAGTGTCCTTTCATATTCACCCTTATGAAGATGTCTGGAACATTACATTTTCTATTTTAAAACATGCATTTAGATCCATAGATCCTTTTTTGAAAATGCTAGATGGTATGTCATGTCATGATATGCATATGATGTATCAAGTTCTCTTATTTTATCTTATCTTACTGTCGTATAATTGTTGTATTAGGATTTTCATGTTTTGAGCTTTGTTTCAGGCTGAGAGTTAAATTTCTACTTTATGCACGAATGTGTATGTTTAGGTGTACGGGCATATGTGCGAATGCACGACTATCGACTTGTCGTGCAGTCTGGTTGTACAAGCTTATGTGATTTCAACTTTATTTTCTATTTCCTGCAGATGCATAGTCATGATATTGTCATGCACGGTCATGGTCTAGCTTAATCTAGTCGCGCATGAGTTCGTAAACACGACTGTGACCATGCAAAATATGATTGCACAGATATGTGTCCAGTAGGTGCATGGGCGTGTAGCTTACTTTACTTCGATATGGTTGTGGTTGATCATGTTTATTCCCATCCTTTTATATACCAAATGCAAATCAATCATCATTAACCAAGTTTTACACTCAATACATTTTATATGCACAAGCTTATCATACCAATAACATCAATTCTCACATTTAATCATCCAAAACTCTTTAAAAATCATATATACACTAACATACATATCAATCATATATAAACATCATCACCATCACTTTTATATCATTAATCTTTACATCCATCATGCAAGGAAATCATGAGCATGTTGAAATCAATTTCAAACTCAAGCAAATAAACAATACATGCAAGGGAAAAAAGGGAAAGAGATAAGAAACACTTACCTCTTACCATGGCCAACCAAGCTTCTCTCTAAAGAAATCTCACTCTCTAGCTAGATTAAGGATCACTGGTTACTGCTCTTCTCTTCTAGGATTGGAAATCTCTAAAAAATGAAAGAGATTTTGGGTGAAAATACTGGCAAATAAGAGATAAGATTAACTTAAAGTATGATGACTAAAACACTAGGCACGTACGATCGTGCTCTTCTTGATCGACTAAAACACTAGGCATGTACTAGTTGAGAAGAAAATAAAAATTGTTGTCTTCATGCCTGGCATTATAGTGTCATTTCTTGTCACCATGATGCCTGCCTTATAGAATAAGGCATGCAACCATGCATGATGTAGCAATCTTTCTCCCTACCATGATGTCAAGTTTTGAGTTTCACTAATGCTTGCAATCTATTTCCAATACTATTTACCACAAACAAGGAAACTATGTAACCATAATTCCTTATATGAATACCCTTTGATTAAGGACAAACTTGGTGTTTCAAGTACAACAAATCAAGTACAAGTGTAACTCAATTAAAGAATAGTAAGCCTACTTAATCATGTGTGCATGCAAGAGTGATAAAGCTAAACCAACACTTGCATTTTTAATACACTTTACATTTATTTTAAATGTAATCTAAGTAAGGATATTTTTGTCTTTTATTTCTTCATATACTTACCTATTTAAAGGCACTTGTAACTTATTTGTAAGTTAGTTTTTTAATATTAAAAATTGAAAACCTTTGGGCTTAGAGATTTCTCTTTTGTTCATTCATACTTTATCCATTTCCATTTACAAAAGGTTTTGGTGTTGGTAGATTAGTTCCTTTAGGCTTGAATCAATCTTTCCTACTTCTTATTTATCCAATTCTTGGTAAGGCAAGATTGGTAGTGGATTTGAACTCAAGTTAGTAGAGTATTCCTTTATGCTTAGTTCATCTTTGTATTATCTTTTCAAGTAAGTCATTTGTTGTTTGTACTATAAGGTTATTTACTTGAAGTTAAATTAGTTTGGTTGATGATATTATAAAGAAAAGCTCTTATTTCTTCTTTTCTTTCATCATTTAAGTTAAAGTTAAAAAACCTTGGTGCTTGTTTGAAAACATTAGGGCTTGGATTTTTTGTCACAAATAATTATTAAAGATCAATCAAAACATATCATTTCATCATTAACTTAAGAAATCTGAAATCAAACATCATGATTCAACTTGAATTCTTAAGGAATAATAGCATTTTACTTAACTCTAACTATGTAGTGCACTCTCTCTTTTTTTGAAAATTTGATGAGTGGATGATTATTGACAACAATGATTAGCTTTCAAAATCCTCTGAGGTATGCTTTTGAGGCTTTGAGAGATTTAAGAGAGTGATTTTTATGAACGAATTCACAAAATCACATACTTATATATGACTTGGCTAATTAACCATGCACAGGTGTGTGTTAAGCCCTTAACCAAAATTTCTACCTTTTGACCTGTGCATATGGACCGACCATGGCCAAATAGGTGTACAACCACACTTAAGCATTTGAATGACTATTTTGACATTTTTAAGTCAATTTTAAACCCTAAAATTGATCCTAAGGCTTAGAATGACAATAAAACCTTTAGACATACCTTCGGGTATTACAACAATGATCATACATACAATAAACGCATGCTAATACATAACTATATGAAAGAGTCATGAGCAAGGTCTCTTGTGCACAGACAAACCATTCATGCCTTAACTAAATGTCTGTACATTATTATATTTTAGGAGATAAATGTCTGTTTCAATTGTCAATTACTAACTCTTTATATCCAATAGCTATTTCAAACATGTCCAACACTTGGAGCCTATATAAATGAGTTTGAGCTAGAAATTGTTGGAGAAGATATTCAACCAAGTCTAGACACATTGTTCTCATATAAAACCTTTTACACACTCTCTTTAAGCTTGTGTTACATATCCTTAAGATAAGTTTTTGCACTTAACCTTTTGTATTCAAACTTGTAAAGGCATTTACATTTCATTTTTCTTATATTCAATCTTTGTTGGGCGAAATCATGTATAACTATTGTTTGTGGGTCAAATCCCAAATAAATTATTATTGTTGGATACAATCTTGAATCAACTAGTGTAAGAAGTTTTCATCTCTTTAATGAAATTTCAAACTAGTTGTTTGAAAAAGTGGATGTAAAAAGCATAGGTGAAAAAACTTTGAAACACTATAAATACAGAGAAATTTCTATCTTTTTCTCCCAAATCAATTATTATTGTTACTTGTTCTTGCGCGTAAATTTAAATTGTAGTTTAATTTTTTAACAAACCACATGTAAAATATGTGATTAGTTGTGGTTAGTGGTTTAATTCTGTCTCTAGGCAAAAAGAACCCTTCCTCTCGTTGTAATCATCTTTGAGGTTATGAAAAATAAAATAATATTTTTCCTCTAATCTAATGTCATTCTAAACTTTTTTTTGTTGGGCAAAACCATTGGTAAAGTTATAAGATGTAATATTTTGAGCAATTAACATTTTTCCAAGGAGTATGTTTTGTGCTTGTCACTTTATGCTAATCATGCACATTAAAAACTTTAATACATGATCTTAAATCTCGATATGAGAGTTCTTCAATAGGCCATGAAAGTCCCGCTTGAAGAGGGTTTTTGTTTTCCATGAAAGTATTTCAAGTTTAAAGACTTGTACTCTTGTGTAGTGTTGTTACCCAACTTTATTAAGTTATTTGACAGTGAAATGAGAGAGCTAAAGTCGAGCAACAAAACCTTAATCCGTAAGCTTGAGCTACTTTGTCATTGAAGAGAAACAAAACTCTCTAGACTCTCCAAAGACAATAAGACGATTCCTTTATTATAATCAAATATGAATTAAGATTTGTACAAAATATCATACAAAATATCATAAATAAATAAACGAAAGTTATTTTTCTAAAAAAATTGATGGTGTTTAAAATATTATATTTGATAATTTGTTTTATAACAAAAAATCTAACCCAAGTTAATACTTTTACCATTATTAATTATATTAAATCCATAAATTTTGGATAAATTTGATTACCAAGTATATTTGATCATTCAACATAAGTTGCTGAAGAAAGGTTAATTGGGACCCACGAACCGCCGTTGTACGACCATAAAAAAGGCGCGTACTGAATTCACTGTTATTAACGTGTAATTTACTCATTGGACGCTTCGGAAAGTGGTAGAAGGACTGCCTATTACGTAACGCGTCTCTGTTGTGGCGATGGAGAAATAGCAGCTCAAAGTCACTAAGCTCCGTGTCCTGTGGTCCTCCGCAAAATTACCTGTTCTAAACTCTCTGTTTTCTCTTATCATCGATTTAGCTTAAAAGTTTAGACGGGAAGAAATTTTGGGAAGGATAATTGAAAAAGGTCAAAAAAATAATGGACAGTCTTTTCAATCTGAAAGATTTTGAATTGGAACACAAGAAGCGATCGGAGGAAGCCTTGAGACGCTGGAGATCTGCCGTCTTTTTCGTTAAGAATAGCCGTCGAAGGTTTCGTAACGTCGCGGATCTCGCCAAACGTGCTGAGGCCGAGAAGAAAAAACGCGATATACAGGTTCTCTTTTACACTTTCTTATTTCTGTTACTGTCTATTCTTTAACACAGCAAAATATACCGCTTAAATTAATAGTTTTTCCTTTCTTTCATTTTCTCGGCAACCAAACGAAAAATACCGAAACAGTAAAGCCTTATTTCCTCTCTATCTTCTGGTCATATTAATTACTTTTAGTTTTTGTTACACATACTTTCTTTCATTTTTAAACCACTCACACGAAAGATATTAGAAAGAGAACTTCACCTCCGCATAAAGTATTTTGTGTCTTTGGTTTTCTCGGTAAAAAAACGGAGTTCGTCTGTTGGTCCGTAGACATCTGTTTTCTGTTGGCGGTTCGAATTCTTGAGCATTCTTCTACTTAATTCCCATTATAGAGCACATTTAATCTTCAATGAGGTATTCCCACATTATTAGAAGGTTGATTTTTGCCATTCTGACTCCAAAACCATTGCATTTGTCCGGTCATCACCCATATATTTGTTCTTAGGTTAAAACTGTTCTCAGCATATAAATAAAAATATTTTCATGATTTAGTACAATTTTTTGAGTAATTCTTTTCAAAACTTATTCATGAAAATATTTATAAAGAATCAGATGACGAATATGTATTATGCTGTCCAATTTTTTTATTCAAGCGACTCTAGTAAAGAATGATACCATATACAAATATAATATAAAGGTAAAACAGGTTTTTTTTTTTTTTTTTTTTTCAATAATTTAACATTGTTTTTACTTATGATAATCTTCATAATAAAACCGCCATTAGCATATATATATTTTTGTTAAATAAGACCATTTGGGGTGGCTTTAAATTTTGAAAATACCAGAAATCTGTTTGAAGTTTTATTAGATGTGGGATGAATATTTTGTAACGTGTGAATATTGTTACTTTTCCCTCTCGATCTATGATTTGTAACATGGCATATATATGGACCGCTTATATCGCTATCATCATGCAGCCGCCTTAGTTATTCTTCAAAAGATTACTCTCCATGTTTGCGAATATCTTTGATGGACAAAGAAACTAGCAACTTTTAATGGAGAGCTTTAGGCTTCGAATACGATCTAAAAAAATTTCGGTTTCTGCGTTTTTAGGCCAAAGAACTATTTCCCATGCATAGTTTGAGGCGGGCACCAACTGCCATCCCAAGGTTTCAAAAGCCCAAACTCCCACCCTAAACCAAATTTAATATTAAAAATAATATTGTACAGTAACAATGTAAGGGTACTTATGTCTTTTTAATATTAAAATTTTATAAATTAATAAAATAAATTTTATATAAATATAAAATATTTAAAAATTAAAAAATATATTTAAAAAATTTTTAAATTTAAAAAATTGAAACGGCCATCACCGTCAGTGCCGGTGGCGGTGGTCGTCCATAATAGAACCAAGTGGTCATTTCCAACCACCTGGTTTCAGGGGAGGCCATTCGGTGGAGGCAACTAGATCGGTCGCCTCCAGTTTTGGCAGAGGCGGTTAGATCAATCGCCTCCAGTTTTGGTAGAGGTGGCCAAATTTGGTCGCCTCCGTCTGAAATAAAGGTCAGAAACGGTCAGTGGGGCCAAGGTCGGCCCTTGATATTCGTTTTCGACTCCTAAATCTATCGGAGGCGGCCAGATTTGGCCTTCATTGGAGCCAGGCGGTCGGAAATGACCACCTGATTCTATTATGGGTAGTCATCGCCGCCAACACCGACGGTGGTGGCTGCTTCAATTTTAATTTAAAGAGGCCACCCAAATATATTTTATTTTTAATTACAAATATATTTATATTTAAATTATTTTATAATTTTATTATAAATTTTTAATTTTTAAAAAAGTAGTTTAATCATTTTAGTAGAAAAATTATAAATAATCCTTCTAGGGGTGGGAGTTTGGGCTTTTGAAACCTTTGAGGTGGCAGTTTACTGCCTCAAACTATGGGTGGGAAATAGTTGTTTGGCCGCGTTTTTACTCCGTTGCCAGGTCCCTGTCAGGTCGGGTTTGACAAAGATAAAAAGAAGCGTATCTTGTGTAGCACGCCTAAAACATTAAATTCTCGTCATGACTTTTAAAGTCCAATATTGGGAATCCAGGAAACTTCGTAGATCTTTCCTAAGCAATAACTAAGTCCGTTAATGGGGAAACCTTTCTGCGCTAGTGGCCCACTTTCGTCGCATTTGAACTAAATGCGACTCTGTCCTGCCATTGTTTGTATCGCATTTCACATTTTTTTGTAGGCAAAACGACTAATTCCCACTTTTTTCGCCCCTAATAATGTTTGTCATTCTAAATGTTAAAAATGATACTTTCCAACTCTGTCCAATTCAAACGATTATTTTAATAATAAAGGCATATAAAGGCATATTTATCAATTTACAAAAATATATATTATAAAATTGAAATCACTTTACCCCTTAAATATAAGTAAATTATACCTCTTTTACTAACTTTAAATTTTATCACATACATTTTTTTCAATAAAAAAATTAAAATGTTAATCTTAATTTCAATTGGTCTCAAACCGTTGTAGTGAGTAAAGTTAAAATTACAGTTTGAATCATATTGATTTCAATATGATTCCAATGTAATTGCATGGAACAAATGATAGCATCCTATGTGATTCTATTGAAATCACATTCGAATTTGTTCTATTTAAATGATGATTGCATCACCTTAGTGTAATTTAATTACATTGTGATGGACCACGAAGGACCACAAGGATTATTAGGAAGAATTTCATATATTCTGGGAACATTGCATAAAGTGGGAGTACACATGACTACCTTAGGACCAAGTCTTCGAAGGATCTTCGGAAGCTATGGTGCATGGGAGAGTTGTGTCGTGCACCTTACTTTTTGTATGTTGTTTTGCATAGTTGCAATTTGCAGGGTTATGTGTCTTTTGTTCCGTATAGTTGTTATGTTTGTTATTGACCAGGTTGTTAATTCTTCCGTTAGTTTCCTTTGTATTGCTATGTAATCAGAAATCCATTAAGCTAAATTATTGGGCTCTGTTTTATTTAAAGTGGGTAACATAAATAAAAGAAAACAGAGCATCTTTATCATACAAATATCTTATGGTTGAACTCTTGCTCGAAACAGAGTTGTATGTGTGGAATTAAGGCTTTGACTGGGATCACATCAAGTGGTATCAGAGCCCAATTTTTTTTTTCTCATGGCAACTAACAAAGAACAAATTGAAAGTTTAGAGGCCAGTTGAGAAGCCTTCAGGATGACATGCACATTATTGAGCTTAGGGTAACTGATAAATTAAGCCAGTTCGAAGCAACACTTAACTGTATGTCTGAGGCATTGTTATTTAACAAGGAGAGCGCTAGTTATAACTATGTTGAGTAGGATGGCAACTCACGCAACACCTATGAACAAGGTCGTAATCGCAACAATAGCATGGAATTTACAAATGGGAATAAGTTGGTGGTGTCTTCTAAAACAACCAAGTTGGAGTTTCCTAAATATTCAGGATAGGATCCAACATAATGGTTTGCTCGAGTGGACCAGTTCTTTGAATTTCAAGCCACGACAGAGCAACAAAAGGTCTTGTTGGCTTCCTTTCACATGGAAGGAGAGGCCAATCAATGGTGAAAGTGGCTACACTAGACATTTAAAGAGGAGAGGAGAGAAGAGGAAAGAAATAACATGGGAAATTTTCCAGGAGGAGTTATAGGCTCGATTTGGGCTTACAGGAAAAGAAGACTATGATGAAGCTTTGTCCCACATTCGATAAATGGGTTCTTTGTGTAAATACCAGTAAGAATTTGAAAAATTAGACAACTGTGTGTAAGATTAAACCCAAAAGGCTTTAGTAGGAACTTTTATGGGAGGCCTTAAGTCGAAGATTACAGAAGGAATCTGAATGTTTAAACCCCAAACACTCAAAGATACCATTAGCCTTGCTTGTATGAGAGATAAGCAACTTTCTCGCTAACGAAAGTTTGCTTAACAACCACAAATTTCTCACCAACAATTAGCTCTTCCTCCTCTGGCAAGGACTAATCTAACTTTACCAATGAAACGCTTGTCTTATGAAAAGATGTAAAAGAGGAAAGCCTAAGGGCTATGCTTCCATTGCAACAACAAATTCAATGCAAGCCATAGATGTTGCAGACCACAACTATTATTGTTAAAAGCTCCAATAAGTCCCGATTTTATAACTCATAAAGAAGTCATAAAAGAGCACACGATAGAAGATGGACCAAAGGAGCAACCTCAGCTTGAAATCTCATTACATGCATTTACTGAATGGTGGTCACCAAGAACTATGAGAGTTACAACCAAGATAAGATCACTTAACATAGTAGTTCTAATCGACAATAGCTCAACACACAACTTTAGTAGTCATAAAGTTGTCTACCTTTTTCAGTTATCTATAGTGCCAATCAAATGGAGAAAAACTCACTTGCCAAGGAAGGTTAAAAGGGTGCAAATCAAGTTACAGGGCATCTCATTTTTGCTCACTATGTTTTTCCCATAGTTGGCCTTGATTTAGTACTCAGTGTGCAATAGCTAGAAATGCTCGATTTTGTTGTGTATAATAAAAAGCAACTCATCTTGGAGTTTTAGTGGGAGAATGCACCATGAAAATTACAAGGGTCTGACTATCCACCTATTCAAGTTGCATCTTTTAAAGAGATGTCTAGGAGTTTCACCAAGGGCTCTCCTTATTTGCCATTTGCTTGCAAGCTATGATAGACTTGGCTCAAGAAGGCAAGCAACATGACATGCAAAGGCTACTGGAACAATACATAGATGTATTTAAGGAACCAACTCAATTGCCACCAGTAAGGGAAATAGATCATCGTATTCTTCTTAAGGAGGAAGTTGAACTTGTCAACATGAGCCCATATAGGTATGCCCATTTTCAAAAGGCAAAGGTTGAGAAAAAGGTGCAAGATATGTTGAATCAAAGAATCATAAGACCGAGTACCTGTCCTTTTTCATCCCTAGTGTTACTAGTAAAAAAGAAGGATGGCAACTGACATTTTTGTATCGGCTCTCATGCATTCAATATAGTCACGATTAAGGATCGCTTTCACATTCCTACGGTAAAAGATATGTTGGATGATCTACACGAAGCTTCCTATTTTACCAAGCTAGACCTTAAGGTAGGATACCATCATGTAAGAGTCTACCCTTCAAACATCCCCAAAACTATCTTTCAAACACATAATGGCCACTATGAATATTTAGTGATGTCTTTCGGCTTGTGTTATGCACCTTCAACTTTCCAAGCCATCATGAACTCTATCTTTTGCCCTTATCCTAGAAAATATATTTTAGTCTTCTTTGATAACATTTTGATTTATAGCCCTACTTGGGAGACACATTTGACACATATAGGGAAAGTTTTGAAGATTTTACAATATCATCAGTTTTTCATCAAGGCAAAAAAAGTGTGTTGTTGGTAAAAAAGAATTAAAATATTTGGGACATGTTGTTTCATATCAAGGAGTAAAGGTAGATAACGCGAAAATAGAAGCTATGGTAACATTGCCTCGTCCTACTAATATAGGAAGATGATAGTTCAGTTGCTAATGCCCTTTCACGCAAACTAAATAGTCCAGTTCTTAATCACTTATTTGTGTCATAGGTTCATAGATGGGAAGACTTTAAAAAGGCTTCACAGGATGACGCATATGTGAACCAAGTGAAAAGTTTAGCCAAGGAGAAGCCAGAAGACCCATATAAGTGGCGAGTATAAAACCAAGATAATTATTCCTCAAGTGCTTAAGATACGTAGGAAATTATTAGCTAAGTTTCATGATAGTAAAATTGTAGGTCATTCAAGTGTATTGAGGACTTATAAGAGACTAGCCCAACAGTCCTATTGGCCTAACATGTACGAGGAAGTCAATGATTATGTTTCATCATGTGAAACATGTCAGAAGACTAAATCTCAAGTTCTCACACCAGTAGGGCTTCTCTAGCCTCTTCCTATTCAGTGTCAAGTATGAGATGATATTATATTGGATTTCATTGAAGGATTACCCATTTCCCATGGTAAGGACAAAATGTTGGTGGTTGTCAATAGATTAAGTAAATATGCACACTTTTTGTCATTAACCCATCCTTTTATAGCTAAAGTTGTGGCAAAAAAATTGTGGAAGGGGTAGTTAAACTATACGGCATGCCTTAGTATATAATTAGTGACCGTGATCCTATCTTTATAAGTAAGTTTCGGCAGGAGTTTTTAACTATGTCAGGTACTAAGCTAAAGCTTACTTCTGCTTATCATCCACAAATGGATGGCCAATCTGAAGTAGTGAGTCAGTGTCTTGAGCAGTATCTCCACAGTTTCGTCTATCAATGGCCAAAGAAATGGATTGATTTTTTACCACGGGTAGAATTTTGGTATCATTCAACTTATCATAGTTGCACTAGGATGATTCCATTTCAGGCCCTTTACAGTCACCCTCCACCAAAACTCTTGCTCGTCAATGAGGTAGATCAAAATTTACTTCATAGAGACAAGTTAATTCAACAACTCAAGAATAATTTAGAGGTGGCAGTTAATTGAATGAAACAAATAGTAGATAAAAAGAGGCAAGACGTAGAATTCAAAATGGGCGATATAGCCTTCCTGAGGCTATAACCTTATTGACAACATACAATTTTCAAACATGCTCATCAGAATTTGGTTAGCTGATTTTTCAGGCCATATCCAATTGTGCAATGGATCAGGAAGGTTACGTATAAGCTCTAATTGCCTGAGGGAACAAGGATACATCCTGTGTTCCATATATCCCTTCTAAAGAAATCTCTTAGAGAGCATACGGTAGTTAATGTTGACTTACCACTAATTACAGATGATGGAGTAGTAGTGTTGGAGCTTGAGAAGGTTATTGACACATGTTGGGTCAAACAAGGAGATAAGTTCATTGAAGAAATATTGTTGCAATAACGACGCTTACCTTTAAAAGAATCCACATGGGAAAACGCTGAGTTAATAAAGAACCAATTTCCTATCGTGGACCTTGAGGACAAGAGTCCACTTGATGGAGGGGGCATTGATGGACAACGAAGGACCACATAGATTATTAAGAAAAATCCCAGATATTTTGGGAACATTGCATGAAGTGGGAGTATGCACGACTACCTCAAGACCAAGTCTTCGAAGGATCTTTTGGAAGTTGTGGTGCATGGGAGAGTTATGTCGTGTACCTTACTTTTGGTATGGTTGTTTTGCACAGTTACAATTTGCAGGGTTACGTGCCTTTGGTTCCGCATAGTTGTTATGTTTGGTATTGACTATATTATTGATTCTTCCATTAGTTTCCTTTATGTTGCGATGTAATTGATAGTCCATTAAGCTAAATTATTAGACTCTATTTCATTTAAAGTGGGCAACATACATAAGAGAAAATAGAGCATCTTTATTATACAAATATCTTATGGTTGAACTCTTGCCTGAAATAGAGTTGTGTGTGTGGAATTAAGGCTTAAACTAGGACCACATCACATTTGCATTAGAATGTTGTGATTAAGGGTAGAATTATTTCATTTATTGCAATTTAATTAGAATCACAATAAAATAATGTGTCAAATGTTACAATCTCGAGTATGATTTGGTCAAAGGCCAAAGGGCATATTCTCACCCAAGGTTTTCTATAAAGACGAAATTTCATCTTCTAATTTTTTTAAATTTAAACATTCATTCGTTAACTAAAAGCAATAATTAAGTTTAACAGTTAACGGTTAAATATTAATAGTCAGTAGGGTATTATTGCTTTTTTGATAAAAAGAATTTTGAAAATAATAAAATACTAAAATAATTTTTACAAAAATAAAAAAATAAAATAATTTTAAAATAAATTATAAAAATATTTTAAAAATAAAAAAATAAAAAACAGTCACCATCATCGATAATGTCATTGTCATCAATGATCATCAATAATCAAGCCAAGAAATCCAAAATGACCTATTGCTCACAACGTGGTTATATCTGACCGTTTCTATCATCAACTATGGTCAGGAATAACAAAAAATGGTTGACATTGACTCTATCGATCGTTCTAATTGCCTCTACCAGATAGCCTTATGAACCAAAAGGCCATTTTCGGCCTTCTGGTTTGATTATCAATTACCACTACTATCGAAAATGTTGTTGATAGTAGTGGTTACTTTTTTATTTATTTTATATTTTTAATATTTTTTTGAAATTTTTTAATATTTTTGAAATTTTTTAATATTTTGTTTAAATATTAAATTATATTTTTTAGATGTGGATAATTTAGTTATTTTATCAAAAATATTAAAAAATAGATAAAAATTGTTAATAAGTGGGTGTTTAGGTTTTTAAAAATTAAAAGATAAAATTTTGGTTTTGTAGAAAATCTTGGGTGGGAATAAGTTCTTTGGCCTTTGGTCAAAATTAGATCTAATCAATATGTTGGAAACATTCATTGTCGGTAACTATTTTGAAAATTCAAATTTATTTTAAAATTAATGTAAATTATGGATATAAATATATTTAATAAAGTTTTGAGAAATAAAATGTTATTTAGTTTTAATAAGCATTAAAAGCAATAGAGTATTTTTGTTTTTTTTAATGTGTTTTCCTAAAATTAATAAATTTTACTATTAAAATTATGTGGAAGGCGGGGAAATATCATTTTTAATTTTGATGGGAAATAGTTAATGAGATTAAAAAAAAAAAAAAAAAAAGGGAAATAGTTACTCTGCCTTTTATATTCTCAAAATTCCTTCTGCCACTTAGCATGCATAGACATTTGGTGCTAATTAGTTTTCACCCTTTAAAAATTTTAATGATGCCCTTCTTGCGTTTCATGTTTAGCTATGTAATTGTGAAGGTCGGCTCATGGTATAGACTTTCAAGGTATTTTGTAAAGATAAAATTTCATCTTTTAACATTTAAAAACTTAAACATTCTCTCATTAACTAAAGTCAACAGTTAAGTTTAACAGTTAATGGGTAAATATTATCAGTCAGAATAATATTATTGTCTTTTTAATAAAAGGAATTTTAAAAATAATAAAATATTAAAATAATTTTTACAAAAATAAAAAATATTAAAATAAACTATAAAAATATTTTCAAAATTTAAGAAAGTAAAAAGAAAGAAAAAGAAAATAACCACCATCACTAGCAATGTCATTGTTGATGATCGTCAATAATTAAACCAAAAGATTGAAAATAGCCTCTTCGTTCATACAGTGGTCACATTTGATCACTTTTGTCATTAACCGTGGCCAGAAACAACCAAAAATGGCTAGTTTTGGCCTCATTAATTGTTATGGTTGCTTTTACTAAACGGCCCCGTGAACCAAGACGTTGTTTCCAACCTTTTGGCTTGATTATCGATGACCACAATTGCTAACGACGTTATCAACAATAATGATTTCTTTTTTATTTTTTTATTTTTTGTATTTTTAATTTTTTTTTCAACATTGTTCGAAATATTTTATTTAAAATATTAAATTATTTTTTTATTATATTTATTTTTTGGATAAAGATAATTTAGTCATTTTATCAAAAATTTTAAAAAAGTAGATGAAAAATGGTTAATGAGTGGGTGTTTATGTTTTAAAAGTTAAAGGGTAAAATTTTATTCTTTCAGAAAATCTTGTCTGGGAATAAGTCCTTTGGCCTTTGGTTAAAATTAGATCTAATCAGTTTGTCGGTAAAATTTATTGTTAGTAACTATTTTAAAATCTCAAATTTATTTTAAAATTAATATAAATTATGGATATAAATATATTTAATAAAGTTTTGAGAAATAAAATGTTATTTAGTTTTAATAAACATTAAAAGTAATAGAGAGTATTTTTGTTTTTTTTTTTAATGTGTTTTCCTACACTAATAAATTCTACTATTAAAATTATGTGGAAGATGGGAAAATATCAATTTTAATTTTGATGGCAAATTGTTAATGAGATTAAAAGAAAAAAAGCGGGAAATAGTTACTTTGCCTTTCATATTCTCAAAATTCCTTCTGCCACTTAGCATGCTTAGACATTTGGTGCTAATTAGTTTTCACCCTTTAAATATTTTAATGGTGCCCTTCTTGCGTTTCATGTTTAACTACGTAATGGTGAAGGTTGGCTCAACGTATAGACTTTCGAGGTTTATACTTAGAGCTAAGATAAGAAGGCTTAGTGTTTTAAAAAAAAAAAAAGATATCATATATTGAATTTGTCTAATATATTTATGTTATTAGAATACTATTAAAATGATTATTATTAAGGATTATAAATCTTCTTAAGATGATCTTTGTTATTGTTGTTTCATGTTGATTAAATGTAGTTTAAATTAAGATTGTAATTCAATACAATAAAATATTATTGGATTTGAATTTGTTTCGATTAGGTTTTAAAGAAACTCAAGCTCGATTAAAAAAATTACAGTTAAATTTCATAATTTTTATATATTATTAATTATCTTATATATAATTTAAATATAAACTTTTAGGGGTGAGTGCAAGATTTTATAAGTTTTAGAAGTTTATTGAAATAATATTGAAATTGAGCCATGAACTTATTGAATCAAGAAACAACAAATTCGAGTTCGATTCCATAGTAATTAAGTTTAGTTTGACTAGACACGAGTTGACCTAAGAGTTATATGTGTGTGTCGCCATTCAAACTGGTTTGGGGTGGTTAAAATGCTGATGGATTTTCAACTTCATATTGACGGGGGAGCTTCTTGAGAGTTTGTGAAGGTGGAATGTTCAATCTGATATTCAAGATGGTCATTGGTCAAATAGATTTACTTTTGTATTTAAAATGTTATTGAAAATAATATAACTTTTTCAGGAAATTAATTAAATTAATCTAATTTTAAATATTTTAAACAAAATTAACTCAATTTTTAAATATAAAAGAAAATGGTCTTAATTGCACATGTATTGATATTGTTTACATGTACTTACTACGTATAAATAGTGTCAATATCTGTGATCAGCATTTGTGAATAATTTTAATATGTTTATAAACAGTATTAATACACATAAAATTAAGATCAATTTTACTCTACATTTAAAAACTAAGTCAATTTTGTTTAAAATATTTAAAATAAGTTTGTTAAAGCTAAAATGACAAAACATACGTATAAGGGGAAAGGGGGTTAATGAATACATTTGTTAAAACTTATTAAACTTAAAAGCTTTTTCAATCAATAATCAACAATAAATTCAACAAATAATGCATTTAACACAAGCCAAGCACACAATCAACAACACAAACCAAATATAAAGTAAAGTGCAGAGAGAGAAAGAAAGTGTTCAATCGATTTTTATAGCGGTTCGGAGTTTCTCTATAAGTTTTTTATGTTCACTCCTTCAAACAGTTCAATTTAAAATCTTTTTTTATTATCTTTAATCTTAAAGATATAATAGTTTTTTTGTGTAAGAGATTCCGCTCGTATACACTAGCTTTAATAATAATAGATTGTGTCCTTAATGTAGTTTTACATAGGGGTTCTGCCCTACACTAGTTTTGCAAGATTGTGCTCAAGGGTTGTAAAGTTATAGAAATGAAAATTTTGCCTCAGAAAGCAGATACAACAGTTAGCACTTAAAGTTTCTCTCAAATGATTTATAAGTTTGGTTTTAGTGAGATAAATTGTGGAGAAAAGTTAGAGAATAAATAATAAGAGTTTGGCCTAAATCTCTAACACTTGCAACCTCAAATGAGTTGACTTTTATAGAGTTGGAGAAGAAATAAACGTTGCAGTTGATTTAGAAGCAATTGAAGAGGTTCTAGGTAGACACACGGTCGTGTGCTGTGTGTGCATGGTCGTGTTTTCTTCAGTAAATGTTTTCTAATGGTCGAATTTCTTTGCACAGGTGTGTGCTCTATACACCCGGCCATGTGCCTTCATTGCTTCAGATTCTCCAAAATTGCACAAGACTTCTCACACAATACTTGCACGATCACCATACGATTAAGTTTTCCAAGTTGCACAATCGTGTGAACTTTTTTGCATGGGCTTGTATCTAGTAAAGTTTGTTGAACATAAGCATGACTAGGTCTACATAGGAGCACATCCTTAAAACTTGACACATGATCGTTTGCTAGAAAAGTGCATAGTTGTGCGTCCTTGCTTCTTTATGTATAGACAGTTTGCACTATTCAACCAAGGCGTGTGTTCCCCTTATGCAACACACATGGTTGTATAGTTTGGTTACGCACGATCGTGTGTTAGGCAAAACCTGTAAAATTAAAACCTTTGATCATTTTTTAATACAAGGATGTTTTGCATGACTTAATTAAGACATGTGTTACCCTTATGAGACATACATGGTCGTCTAGTCTGCTCACAGACAATCATATGCTAGACAAAATTTATAAAATTAAAACTTTTGGTCCTCTCTTGTCATGAACATTACATACAAGGATCGGTAATAAATAAATTTTAACCTAAGTGAAAAAAAAAAATTACTTTTGAGCGGTTTAATTACTTCCATCCACTGTGTGGTGGTAAACAGCACGATTTTATATCTTTTGCTAGAAAAAATAATGTAACTTTTCTTCACACTGATGTTTTTTTGTGATCCTCAGAATGTCGATTTGATTGGTCGACACATCAAGGGCATTTGTGATCTCTCTCACGATGTTATGACGTGTGCATGTTCCAACTCTTTGTATTCTGAAAATTACCAGATCTTCTTAAGGGATTTGCCAAAAACGCAACTCTCTTTTAAAACGGACGAGCTCGTAAAGATTGAGCTTAAATCAAGACTCGCTGGTATTCCAGCTCGTTATTGGTTTTTCAATTACATGATATATAACAGCTTGGACGCATAACTTAGTGAAAACAACTCTTGATCACTTTGAAGATCAGTTATAGGCCCGAGCTTAAGGTTAAAAAATAAGAATGTCAATCTGTTTTCAAGCTTTTCTAACAAGCTGCCATTAGAGCAAGCTTTTGTAACATACAGCCGATAATCAGCGAATTTAATAACTTGTATCTTTGACCTCATTGTGGTATTGCTGTTCTTTTGTTTCCTCTTATCTAGGAGAAGATACGAGTAGCTCTTTATGTTCAAAAAGCAGCTCTGCAGTTCCTTGATGGTATGATATCTAATTTCTCTTAGTTTCATAAAAGTTCGTCCTTTGCCCTCGGGTCCCATTTTCGTTGTTCAATTTTTTACTTGTGCAGCTGGTGTACGGGCTGAATACAAGCTTTCAGATGAGGCTAAAGAAGCAGGTTTTACTATAGACCCAGATGAACTAGCATCTATTGTTCGTGGTCATGATATTAAAGGCTTGAAACACTATAATGGAGTTCAAGGGATTGCAAGGAAAATTTTAGTCTCACTAAATGAAGGTGTTCATGAAAGTGATATACCTATCAGGCAAAAGATCTACGGCATCAACCTTTACACAGAAAAACCTCCCAGAACATTTTTAATGTTCGTGTGGGATGCACTTCAAGATATAACACTAATTATACTAATGGTTTGTGCTGTGGTATCTATAGGTGTAGGACTTGCCACAGAAGGGTGGCCAAAGGGTTTATATGATGGGTTGGGGATCATACTTAGTATATTCTTGGTAGTTCTGGTTACCGCTATCAGCGACTACAAGCAGTCTTTGCAATTTAGAGATTTAGAAAGAGAGAAGAAAAAGATTATGATTCAGATCACTAGGGATGGACAGAGACAAAAAATATTAATTTATGATGTGGTTGTTGGCGATGTTGTTCATCTATCTATTGGTGACCAAGTTCCAGGTGATGGGATTTTTATATCAGGACACTCTTTGGTTATTGATGAGTCATCCTTGACAGGGGAAAGTGAGCCTGTAAATATACATGAAGAAAGACCTTTCCTTCTTTCAGGAACGAAAGTTCTAGATGGTTCAGGAAAGATGCTGGTGACAACAGTTGGAATGAGGACCGAATGGGGAAAGTTGATGGAAACACTGAATGAGGGTGGACAAGATGAAACCCCATTGCAGGTGAAGCTAAATGGCGTTGCTACGATTATCGGTAAAATTGGTTTAACTTTTGCTGTGATTACATTTTTGTTATTGACAGGAAGGTTTCTGATAGAGAAAGCTAGTAAACATAAAATCACAGATTGGTCTTCAACTGATGCATTAACACTTATAAACTACTTTGCCGTAGCAGTGACTATAATTGTAGTTGCTGTTCCTGAAGGATTGCCATTGGCAGTTACATTGAGCCTTGCCTTTGCAATGAAGAAATTAATGAATGATCGTGCACTAGTAAGACATCTCTCTGCATGTGAGACAATGGGTTCTGTTAATTGCATTTGCACTGATAAAACAGGTACATTAACCACAAACCATATGGTAGTAGATAAGATGTGGATATGCCATAAAATTACGAAGATTGAAAATAACAATTATGAAAACATCTTTCAATCAGAAATATCCGAAAGAGTATTAAACATCCTCTTGCAGGCTATATTTCTAAATACTAATTCTGAAGTGGTGAAGGATAAAGAAGGGAAAATTTCCATTTTGGGAACACCAACAGAATCAGCACTATTGGAATTCGGCTTGATTTTGGGTGGCGACTTTGATGCACAACACAGAGAATATAAGATGATTAAGGTGGAGCCTTTTAATTCTGTCAGAAAGAAGATGTCTGTTCTTGTTTCTGTTCCAGGGAGAGGAATGAGAGCTTTTTGTAAGGGTGCATCAGAAATAGTATTGGGAATGTGTGACAAAGTGATTGATGAACATGGAAAAATCGTTCCTCTATCTGAAGAACAAGTAGGATATATCACTGATGTAATAAACAGCTTTGCTTCTGAAGCTCTCAGAACTCTCTGCCTGGTTTTCAGAGATCTAAATGAATCTTCTGACCAAAACAGTATCCCTGAAAGTGGCTATACATTAATAGCAGTTGTTGGAATTAAAGATCCAGTGCGCCCTGGAGTCAAGGAAGCCGTCCAAACTTGTTTGGCAGCTGGAATTACTGTACGTATGGTTACTGGAGATAATATTAATACAGCTAAAGCAATAGCAAAAGAATGTGATATACTTACATCAGATGGTGAGGCTGTAGAAGGACTGAAATTTCGTAATATGTCCCCCGATGAGATGAAGCGTATCATACCAAAACTTCAGGTTCTTTTCTAAATGTTAGGTATAGCAAGGTTATGATCTCAATTACATGCATAAGATGCTAACACTATGTGAACTGTTATTCTAAATACAGGTAATGGCTCGCTCTTTGCCAATGGACAAGCACGCCTTGGTGACTCAATTGAGGAATACATTTGGAGGCATTGTTGCAGTGACTGGTGATGGGACTAACGATGCTCCTGCCTTGCATGAAGCAGATATTGGACTCGCTATGGGCATAGCAGGAACAGAGGTTAGTTTTCCTGTACATAAAACTTAAGTTGCTTATTTGACTAGAACATGCGTGAGTTCTTTTCCCTTAAGCGTAGCATCTTCATGAATCTCTATCTAACCATCATTGATGGAAGTATAAACTGTTCTAGTATGCTGCATCCAAATGTTGTTGGCTTTTGGCCAAGCAGCTTCAAGGTTTTTATTTCATGGGTTAACCAGGGACGGTTTGAATAATTCCTGTATAATGAAATTTCGAGTTTCTTATCTAATTTATTTACATTTTTTTTGGTCTCTGCCCCTCATTTAACTTTTTGGATACTAAAATGCTCCTCTCTGACCTTACCGTACTCAACTCTTTTCTTAAAGAGATTTTATGATCATCAATCAGTGTAAGCATCCTTTTGGAGTCATGTATTTTATAAGTTCATTTTTCTTCTACCCAAATTCTCATGTCAATTGTATGATATGATTCACAAGGATGAGGATCTCTTATTTGCCTATAGTATACAGGTTTTTTCGCAAGAGTAGCTCTTATTAATATGAAATAAGTAGAAGAATTACAAGTGGTGTTTTAATCACTGTCATCAGACTCTTTCCAATATTCTGTCCATTTCTCAAATCATCATTTGGTCTTCAAGTGCATGCTAGGAACTCATTTCCTTTGGTTTTGGCAAATGTCTGCCCGAAGTATTTCAACTGATGGTTTTCTTCATGTTACAGTCATTTCATGGTCTTCAGGTTTCATATCTTTCATAAACTTGCTTCTTCATGGTTATTATTTGCAGGTAGCTAAGGAAAATGCTGGTGTTATCATCTTAGATGATAATTTTTCAACTATTGTAAATGTGGTTAAATGGGGACGTGCAGTATACATAAACATTCAGAAGTTTGTGCAGTTCCAGCTAACAGTTAACATTGTTGCACTTTTCATCAATGTTCTTGCGGCATGCTTCTCAGGTTCGTTAACTAGCCTTTTATTTATCTATGTAGTATCATTACAAGTATTATGCCTTGTCAACGTTATTTTTCACTCTACTTTCAGGATCTGCTCCTCTGACGGCTGTCCAGTTGCTCTGGGTCAACATGATCATGGATACTCTTGGTGCTTTGGCTTTGGCTACGGAACCTCCAAATGATGGATTAATGAAAAGGCCCCCGACAGGGAGGGGTGAAAGTTTCATCACCAACATTATGTGGAGGAATATTATTGGTCAGAGTATTTATCAACTGGTCATCCTTCTGGCTCTCTATTTTGAAGGGACAAAGCTACTGGAGCTCACTGGTGCTGATGCTACTGATGTACTCAACACTGTGATATTCAACTCTTTCGTCTTCTGCCAGGTACAAATATCTAATTAAGCCTACTGTCTGTAAATTTTCCCCTTGTTTTATTCTGCATTTGCACTGTATTGACTAATCTGAAAGTTCCCTGGCAACTGATTATGTTGCTTCATGCACCAACGTCTACAAAGCATAATTGTTCCATTTTCGTTACTGAGTTTTGCGCGCGCGTGTATATATATTCAGGTGTTTAACGAAATAAACAGTCGTGATATGGAGAAGATAAACGTGTTTCGGGGCATTTTCAGCAGCTGGATGTTCATCGGCATTATTCTTCTGACGGTGGTATTTCAGGCGATCATAGTTGAATACCTGGGAACGTTTGCCAGCACTGTACCTCTAAGTTGGCAACTATGGATACTCTGCATTGTAATTGGAGCGATCAGCATGCCCCTTGCAGTTATTATAAAGTTCATCCCTGTTAAAAACAGTATACTTAAACGTCGACATCATGACGGCTATGATCTGCTTCCTAGTGGCCCGGATTTAGCTTGAAGAAGAGAAGCATAAGAACAGTTTTTGAAAGCAACTCGAAAGGGAATATGTTAAAGATAGCATCTTCATTGGAAATTTGTTGAAGACAGTTTTTTTCCATCACTGTAGTAAACTTATTGGACCGAATTAACCAAACAATGTCAAAGTGCCCTTTCGATGATATGGGACTTGCTAATAATGTAATTCATCAAATGTATCATTTCTATTATAAGAGAAAACATGTTCACCACGTTTCTTACGTGCATGCCGTTAGGCTTATATTAAGTAATCAACAGTACTAGGAGTGTTATTGGAAAAAAGTTCATTAAAACAGAAATTCTTGATAAAAGTAGTTGAATGTAGTTTACGGGACTTTCTAAACTTCCTATAATTTTTTTTTAGAGGGTTTTAATAATTTTATAATTAGTTTGCAATCTTGCGAACGGAAGTCGTTTGGGAAATGAGAGAAGAGTGAGGATTAAGCATTGCCAGAATTCATGGGAGGAAACAATAATGCAAATAAGGGAATCGGTGATGGTTTTGAGAAGCTAATTAGAGGGAAGCCGAAAAATTGAGAGAGTGAGAGACAGTTTCGTGTTTGGGAAATGTTTGCATTGGAAATTACGGTTGAAAAAGATTGTGTTTGCAAGATAAAACAACGTTTGTTCCTTTTCTCTTAGCAAATACAGGAATACAAAAAATAGTAAAGAAATTATATGGTATGATTCGGTGAATTGTGAAAAATATGTTTATAAAAATATGGGTATAAAATTCAGGTGTGAGAAAAATATAGAACATGTATATATAAGTCTAATACCATACATAGTCAATAATAGTTTTAAAAATACAATAATATCAATCCTAATTGTAGCGGTTATTATAAAACATGAGTAAGAGCTCAAGTTCTAGAAATAGTAAAATGGGTAAGAATGGGTAAAATCGAGTGTTTTATGTTTTTATTTCTATCTAAGTTGATGTTTGGGATATTTTATTCTTTAGGGGCTTTATTTAGGCATTACATATGTCAACTTGAAAAGTTGTCATGTTTACAGTGAAGAAAAGTGTGAAAAATTTTTAAATTCTTGTCATGCACGAGTTTAGCTTTTGTGCGCTCTATGTAAATCAGCTTTTGTTTACATTGTACATAAGTTTTTCAAATTTAATTTTTGTAAGCTCTTTAGGGAAGGAAATCTAGAGAGTCGAGGGAAACCTTGAGCACACAAGTTTGATACCGGTGAACAAAATTTGATCTAGAGAGAGAGCTTGCTAATCAAATTCACAGGTAAGTAGTTTCTTTAACTTATCGATGTTTGATCTATCTATTGTGTCTAAATCTGCAATGTTTGATGCATGTTTGGATGAAAATAATGATAAACGAAGTTGATTGATATTGTTTAACATGTAATTATGCAAGAAAAGTGTAGATCTAGCATAAAATATGTTAAATCTAGGTTATTTTCATGAAATGGATGGTTATGGTTTATTTTTTGTTGGAAGCTACAATTTAAGGTACATTTTCTATTTAATTTCACTTGTTTTGAAAATAGTCAATGTTATAAGTGGTGATTCGATGTTTGTGAAATGATTAGAAATAGACTTAGGTAGTGTATGAAAAAAAAAAAGCATGTTAACAGTGGTTTTTGTGTTTTTATATTCGGAGTTGAGCAAATTCATATGTTGTTGAGTTTAAAATGATGTGTTCTCATGTGCTTTTGGAAATATAATACTTATTTGCTAATATTATGCGACTGGTTGATGAATTGGTGGTGAATTGGTGAAGATCAATGATTGTTTGGTTGAGATCCACTATGGTAGAGCACAATGTACAACTGTGTATGCAAGAAGTGCATGATCGTGTACTCGTATTTGTAGTGTTACAATCATACATTTTATGCATGCACAATCATGTGAAGTGTTGAAGGAGTTTTTGTGGTGTCATGACTGTGAGTTAGTGAGTCATAGTCATGAGTGTGCTAATTCCACGTGTAGAGGAATTTAAAAGGGCATGATGATGTAGCTTTTAGATACATGATGTCCAAAATAAAAAATAAAGCTAAGTTTTGAATAAGAAAAATAATGCAAAAAATAAAGAAAATAATAAGTAAATAAGATTAATATGTTTTAATGCATTTTTTGCATTTCAAGACATGATATGCCACGAAAATAATTTACGAAAATAAAAAACACGTTTTACATTTTTTTTTATCTTCGAATTGAATATGCATATTTTATGACAAATTAGAAAACTGATGTTTTGGACATCATTTAAGGGTGGATATGAGGGGATATCTGTGAGTTTGCACACTCATTAAAGAAGAAAACTAACGTCCATTAGAGAGCACATGACCATTGACTAAGTTTGTTAGAGAAAGTGCTGGTTGTACATTAGTTTACACTTACATGATAGGGTGTCAAATCCTTGTATTTATCAGTATAATCAACATATGATTTAATGAATATTTTATAAAAATGAAGATTTCTGATAAGTTTTTATGATGAGATTTTCAAACTGATTTTGAGATTCTCAATAAATATTTTTAAGCATAAAGACTTTGGGCTAAGAAATGGTTTTCAGTATGTTTTATTTCATGACATACATGACATAACGTGATCAAAGAGAGAATAAAAATAAGAATAAGAATTATGAAGAAATCAATAAATAAGATTAATATAAGATTTATGACAAGAATTAAGTTAATACACTAAATGAGGAATTGTTAAGTGAGAAGATTAAGACTTTTAAGATAAAAATTCAAGGTTAGAGTTATGTATGTTAAGATAAAAAAATTGTTTATTGAGTGACTTGTCACTCATTTCAAAATCTTTTTCTTACAGGTTAAGTTCTTTTTGCTTGCAGAGTAGTTGCATTACTAAGACTACAATTATCAGGATTACTTGCTGCTAGTCTCATGACTTTTATATATAGTTTATGTTTATAGTTATGTTTTTAAAACAATTCATGTGTTTTATAGTTGTATGTATTTTAAGTTCCATATTATGAATAATAATGATGTATATTTTGTATGATGTACAAATTTAAGAAAAGTTTTAAGAAAAAAGGTATTTTAAAATGAATGTGTTTTATGGTTATGATTTCAAAGGTATTTTAGCAAGGCATTGTGACCATTTAAATAGTAAAGTGTCAACGAACAACTCTAAGCTTGATTAACTTGATAATTAACATACAATACAATCCTTTTATCACCATGTCTCACGAGGCTAAAATATAGATTTGTGTCTATCTCAGGTATCCCTCGTTTATGTATGTCTAAATCAAGAGTGGATATAGTGTTAATCAATCCAACTGTGGTCATAGATTGATTAGCTTTAAACAATTCAACTAAAACACTCATCCCATTCTCAAGATTAATAAATCTTATGTTGGTCTACCATAGTATTTATACTGATCATAATAAAGTCAATCACTCACCTTTATAACATTTTAATTATAATGATTCATTTAATAATGTCAAACGATATCACTTTTAGTATAAGATAATCTAATAGACCTCAAATCAAATGATCATATATACCTATTAAGTCATAAAGATTGATCCATAAATATAAACAATACTACTTATATGAGATCTTCGTCATTGGATTTGTTCAATGAACATTATCACCAAATCATGCATCCATGTGTGAGATTAGGCTACAAGTAATAGACCTTGGTACGTACAAGTCGTTGTCACCTTTCGATAGCATTGCATACACTATGATAATTCTTGTACCATCATTTGTGTCTAAAGTTCATAGTGATGTTAAGATTACAAATGTTTTAGTATGACCACCAATTAGATGTATAGAAAACATGATATGTCATTTGAATCCATCATCTTGGTTCTACCATATTAAGGACAATATATATTATACAAAAACAATATATCTACAATACCTTGTATTATTAACATTAATAAATGTTTACAATAATATAATAACACATAAATAAATACAACCAATAGACAATAAACATGTGGCTATAAAGCACCAACCTTAACACTAACTAGCTCATTGAACTTGAATACCTATAAGATGAAGATAAGGAGAGTGAGTAATAAACACTCAGTAAGTAAAATAAATTATCAATTTTAACTTATTTTTTACTTTTGAGCAACTTGTCCTTATCTTATGTTCAACTTATCTTTACTTTTCCATTGGCTTTACTTACTCATGATTTTAAACCTTAGTCTTTATCCTTCCTTAAGGCATGCTTAGTATCACTTAAACCTCAATGCCATACTTAAGCATATATTCTTCACATCCATAACTTGTTTTGTATGTCTTATATCATCTTAACTTGCCTTAACTGTCATGTCATGTCTTAGCTTATCTTAAAAGATAAACTTAATCCTGAAAGACTAATGTGAGCTTTATATAATAATTCATGCACATCATACTCATGCATATAATATTGTGTGATGGAAACATGTAAAACTTCACCCGTAGGCCATATATATAAATCATACATCTTATGTGCTAAAAAGTAATATCATATGAAATCAATACAAAACATGAAATCTAAAATATCATTAGTCAAAGCTAAATCATAAAATCATATTTGAAGCTGAAACTCATTAACTCGAAGGCTGAAGCATAAAAATCATAACTAGAAACCTCAATAGCTAAAACTTCAAGCATGGAAATCATATCTATAGATCTTAACAACCAAAGGCTAGAGCTCTAAGCATGTGCTGATAAGATTTAATGTGACATAGGAATTCGATACCTTGGCCAAATGAGTTATAATAAGTAAACATATAACTAACACTTTACCAATTGAGCAAAACACTCTACTAAACGAATGCAATGTCCTCACTAACAAACATTAGTCGCTGACTAGTTAGGAGTGCAAACTCATAAGTGTCCCCTTATGTCCACCCTCACAAAAACATATCTCAAGAATCATATCTCAATAAATCTCATAGAAAACATGTATATCTCTTTGGGTCAAAAGCTCGTAAAACATGTTAAAATCTCATATCTTAAAATCCATGAAAACATATAAATCTTCAAATTTAGAGAATTTGTAAATCATGTAAAATTTATCTTATAAGAACATCTTGAAAATTGTAACTTTGCATGTCATGAATGTTTAACCTTAATATGCGATGACTAAAACACCCCTAGCCTATTTAAGAATGAACATCACTTAACTTAGTCTTTTCCTCCTAAATTATCTAACATAAGAGCATGTATATCGCTTATGCATAGTCATATGTTCAATCACATATTTAAAATGTATAAACCATTTGCCACTCACGATTGTGCATTTCACCATGCATTATCATGCCTTCTTAGAAATCTATTTCACTTAAAATTTGTTGCTCATGATTGTATCCCTTCATTATGTACGATTATGTGCCTAGTATTTGTTATACATAATAGTGCTAAAATGACTTACGTGTGTGTGCTAGAACTAAGCCGCACGGGCATACTAATTTGTTCATACATGGTCTGTTTCACCCTATTTGCGACCATATTCCTTTTAAGAGTATAAATTACTTATTTCTCCTCTACCATGCACGATTTCCTATTTGCTTAAAACCATCCACAACCATCTTTCTTTTAAAACATTCATATGTTTGGCCATAATTCCATTAAACCATTGTGATAGGCCTTTTTCATACCACCCTAGGTAAAACTTGCTACTCTTATTTACTCATCCTACCATAATCAAAAGGAGCACATGAATAGGTTTTTGGCCTATCACAAAGTTTATTTAGAGTTGCCACCCAAGGTTTCACTTAGAAAAAGTACAACAGTAACGATAGATGACTAATTAGATCCTTTACAAATGACCTAAACTATCCTTACTGTCTAGTGGATAGGTTCAGAGAGTTTGTTATGACAATAAAAAGGTGTTACGTACCTACGTTGCCCAGTTCGACAATGGCCTCTAATGAGATGGTTCATTTTAATGGCATTTATGGTGTTCTTAAAAATCTTATTTAAACAGGCTTATACAACATATATGTAATCATCTATAAAGAGATTAAATCACAACCATACATTCATAAGTAAAATAATTACATTTCCACACTAATAAATAAATAAAATAGGCAATAAATCAACCCTAAAAAAAAAAAAAAAGGGTTAGTGAATTTAATCAAAATAAGTAGAATAGAATTATTCTATAATTTTCCCAATTTAATTGCAAATGATCGTTGTATATCTGTGTTTGTAGACTTTCTTATGCAATCCACTTTCAGCTCTAAAGTGCTTTGTGTATAATTACACAGAAGATAAAAATATGTAGAAAATATAACACACTTTTAAAGTGCATTCCACATTAATAACCATAACTATTCTTATCCATCAACTTAACACATGCTCATAATTATTAACAATCCATCCATATTCAATTATTAATAACCATAACTATTCTTATCCATAACTATTCTTTTAAAGTGCATTCCACATTAATAACCATAACTATTCTTATCCATCAACACAACACATGCTCATAATTATTAACAATCCATCCATATTCAATCAACATATGCAAAAAAAATTATAAGCAAATTAATAGTGTGCAAAAAAAAAAAAAAAAAAAAGGAAAGCGCTCCTACACATTCATTTAAAATTCAACATTTGACATCAATTATACTTAACAAATCAATTATACATGTAAATTTAACACGAAAATCAGTTTTGAAAACATAAACCCGAGACAGAGAAGAATATGATCAAACCATAAATGATCGAGATCATCACGCAAATGTTTATGGAAGTGACCATCTACTTACCGATCAATTGGTGTCCTCAAACTGATTTTAAACAAAAAAAAAAAAAGTATTGCATATCATTTAAATTCCATGTTATTACTTAGGCATATATACTCACAATTATATGCATATTATCATGGTATCATTCAATATCAACATTATCATTGAATTGAATTGAATACATGGATTCTGCGAAGAAAAAAATATTTATACATTTTAGTAATCATGCATGTTGATGCCCAAATCCCATATGCCTTATAGAAGGCAACCCAACTGGATGAACTAGTGCATGGTTAATACTATAATATGATGCAAAAATCAACCTAGCATACAGTTATATTGTAATAAACAAGCAAAACACAAAAATATAGTTTTTACATATTTGGCTCTACTTGCGAATATCCTAGCGCAGTAGGCAAACGCAAGCATCCACAGATTACACCTAGGCATCCACGGTTAAAGCTGATGAAAAAAATAGAAATAAAGAAAAATCAATCAATTAATCAGTTATCCCTTAAGGATTCATACCTAGATGTTGGCTCCTTCAATTCCTCATTTTCAATATGTTGTGGCTAGATGGACTTCGAATAACTTTACGAACTTATTCTCTTGAATTCTTAATGTGTTCCAAATTTTACAAGAATTCTAAGTTTTTATTTCCTAAAACCCCAGGAAAAGTGTTTGGATATATTTTATAAAAATTTGGTTGAGGTTCCCTTAACCCAAAGAAAATTCAAAAGTCCCCAAAAAATCTTAAAAACTATCTAAATAGTGTATTTCCCTAAAACATCCATAAGAAAGTGTGTTGGGGTGTTTATAAAAATTTCAGTAGAGATTCCCTTAACCTAAGAGCTAAGAAAAAGTCTTTCCATAAACTCGAATGTTAACCCTTTGTATAGGTTTCTCTAAAACCTTTAGGATTAATTTTCTAATTGAAGTTAACTTTCCTTGCTAAGATTTTTCTAATCAAACTAGTACTACCTAAAGGATTTATCTTAGCAAAACTAGAATTTCCTTAAAGGTATCCTAATAGAATTGAAATTATCATAAAAAAGAAATAAAATATGATTATATGTAAGACATTGTAGTCACATGTAGATGCAAGTTAGGTTAGTGCAAATGCATGACATTTAACCATGGGTGAGAAAATGTTAGGTGTAAGACATTTAACCACAGATCATATACATACTTGGACCTAAGTGGGCTCTATAAAGGCCCAAACTCAGTCCTAAGGTTCTTTATAAGGAAAGTAGACCTAGTATGTGTTCTAAGGGCCCTAATACCTAGGCTCGAGTACACTCACCAAATCCACTTATCTATTCTCAATCCATGAGCCTTAACTTATTGATTCAAAATTTTGAATGGAAATCCTGTAGGCTATTATCATCGAGAAAAACCTAGTCAACTAAAAAATAAGAATGGCTATAATCATGCATAACTTATTTCTCTTACATAAATGCTAACTATCTTATACAATATTTCAATGCTATTGGTTGGTACACAACTGCAATGCACTACATTTCTTATAAAACAAGCTCGACAAAATTTTCTTTTTTAGCACGTTTGACCATGCTTATTTTGTAAGCACAATTTTGCTCCTCCCTTTACATAATTGGCTGACTTTAATAGTCATGATCTTGGCTTCATATCATAATATGACTATCAACTTAGAATATCTACCAAGAATCTCAAAAATTAATCAAAATCTTGACCTAAACTAGCGATATTCATTAATCTTGCAATAACATGAATTCCATCTTCAGTCTCTCTTAAATCCATCAAATTCGCTTATGATTCATCATATATTTAGTATTTAATCATAAAATAAAATCATCATTAAACAATATTCTATCATTTAATCATGGAAATCAAAACAAACATGATCAATCTTGCATGAATTTATCTTTTTGAGTAATAAAATCCTACTTACCTAGCGTTGCTTGTCCAACCATCTTTCTCAACTTTTATCTCCAATGACTGAATATCTTTAAGTAGTAACAGCTCATTGGAAAGCCCTTATGTCATTTTAGCTTATGCATTAAATATTTCTTTAATGGATATTTCTAGTGCACTTTGGAGTGATTTATCAATGATTGTGCCAAATAATTTTTCTATGATAAAAAGTATAGAGTCGGTATTTGTTGACAATTATAAGTATTCAAAGATGGCATATTCCCAACATAGTCACAAAATTGATGAAAGCAATGTGGTTGATTAGGCAGTTCAAGTGAAAAAAAAGCAGTATGATAAAGCCTACGAGTTTGACTTGCCAGGTAAGTATAGTTCTAGTTTTAATTTTTATGTTGATGATATCTTTCCCTTTGATGTACATGTAGATTCAAATTTAAGGGTGAATCCTTTTGAAGAGGGAGGGAATAATATGACCCAAGTCAAGCAAGTGTCAAGTCAAATTTTGAAAGAACTTTTTTTATCTTTTGAAAGGCTAAACACAAGAGTAAAAAACAAAAGGGGCAAGAAAACATGATTAAGAGTAAGGCTGATTCAAGCTAAGCCAAGAAAAAGCTTGAGCTTGCCAAGCTTGACTCTTTCAAACTCAAGCTCAAGCTCAGTTGCTTGAGGTGAGTCGAGCTCGACTTATCTCGACTCATTAGATATCTAAAATGTCTTTTATATATATATATATATATATATATATATATATATAGTCAAAACAATATTGTTTTTGATTAATTTGAACTATTTTCATTGATACACAAACATCGTAAGTTGATCTTGTTATAAGTTTGAGCTCAAGCTCATTATAAGCTCAAACTTAACTTTCAAGCTTGAGTTTGACTTAAGTTCATAAAAGGTGAACTCGTTTTGTATTTGTTTGAGTTCAACTTAAGTTCGATCTTGAGTTAGCTCAACTTGAGTCTAGCCCTAGTTTAGAGTCATACATGGTTCAAACATCGAGTCATTAGAAAAGGTTTACTATACAAAGTTGGGTTCAAAGAAATTCAAGATCAACAACAAACATATCTCGGATTCAAAAGAGTTTGAAGTAGTCAAGTTGAAAGTTTTTTAAGATATCTATAAAGGTTTCGAAGAAACTATTAAGGGTTTTAAAGGAATCATAAAAAAGTTTTAGAATAATCGAACAAGGTTTCAAAGGTATTAGGAAAAAGACATAAGAAATTCAGAAGATAAACAAACGAGCTAGAAGTTAAAGGCACAAACTTGTATGAAAGTAAGTTGTGCCAGCACCAGGAAACACCTACAAAAAGTACGTAAGTAACCTAGAAGAGCTCTCAAAGAAGTCTATCACGTAAAGAAGAAGCCTCAACTTTGAACTCAAATACGTAGAGTGAAACCACCCCCTAAATAAGCTATTTTTAGGGAAAATTCCGATAGAGTTTTCCCCAAAAATAGTTAACCCGAGAATAATCCCTTTCTTATAAACCTATAAAAAAACCATCACTTTAATATTTTCAACCAACCAAATACCAATCTAACCAAATGATTGAATTTTTTTAATCATAATTTCAACGATAAATGAAATCAAATATGCACACAACGAAAATAAAATTATGTTTTCTGGTTAATAATATCTTACTCTTATCTACATAACACCTATCTCCAAGATTAACTAACATATATATACACACGCGTGCACACACACACATTTTAAAAATTAGCTAACATATATATACATCTCTGGAATAATATATTAATCCTATAACAAGTGCACCTCCACCTTATGCACATGTGTGACCTCTACCAACAGTTACACCACTTGCACCTAAAGAGAAAACATTATAAAGTCATAGGCTAAGTATAAAAAATACCCAATAAGTAAATTAAGCTAACATAATCTTAAAAACTTTATACTAATTTCTTCCAATTTTACTATGGCTTTAATATTTTTGCTTATTGTAGTGACCCTCGCCCCAGGCCTACTGTGCGCAGCTGTAAAATATATATATATAAATATATATAATAATAATAAAACTATGTCTGTGACAGAGATCCCCACGAGGGAAAAGAATTTAAACTACTACTCAAGATACTTTAAACATTAATATACGGAAGCGTAAATTGTAAAAACTTTAATAAAAGAAGTCATAAAGACTTTTTCTGAAAATCCCAGGCTGTTCATGTATAAATCCATACAGTGCATAATAATATAGTACACACAACAGAAATACATGAAATGCGATTAACAAAGCAAATGAGCCGAAAAGATAAAGCTAGCTGCCGAGCCATGTCCCCAAGACCTCACAGCTGATCGCCGCATCTCAGTCCCCAAAACTCACTGGCCTGCAAAAGAGAAAGGAAGGGAAAGGGGTGAGTGACAAAATCACTCAGTAAGCATTTCCTATCTCTTACACAGACAGGTCATCAAGCAAAGGCTGATCCTCGATTAGACCTCGGAATCTCAGCTTACTGTTTTCATTCTTATCTTATCTCTTATTTCTTTACTTTCTTTAATCATTAAGTTTTCAGAATTCTCAGGTATCTTTATGCTCTGTACTTAGCTCTTATCTCATATGTTCTCATGAATATGATACATGACATGATATGCATGCTCTGATGCCATGTAAATCTCATTTTCTCGTAAAACTTGCCCCTCGGGTTGATTTTCTGAAAACGTACTCTTTTCTGAAAACTTTTTCTCATAAAATCTCTGATCCGAAGATCCTCATATATATACATATAGTATATCTGAAAACAGTATCAAAAGTACTGTATCTGAAAAATAACTCTGCTATGCTGGCCAGTCTGGTGAACACAGGGATTCGGCACCTTGGCCGTATGAGTTCAAACCTATAAGAAAACTACTCGTGCACGACCATGTTCTCTCTAGCGAACCATGGTTTCCCTCTCTAGCGGGCGTGCGAACTCACAGGTGCCCCCTCGTATTCACCCCTAACTGATGTCCGGAACATCGTATATATATACTATTTAAAATATCTCTTGGATCCGTAGATCCCTTTCTGAAAGTTTCTCATGTATGGCATGTCATGCTCAATGTCTCTCAATCATGCATGAAATGATGTTTTCTCATGTTATTCTTGTGTTTCGCATGCTTAGATTTCGCTTAGGGAAGCTTAGGACAGCTTAACTTTAATTTAAAATCTCATTCTTTCTTTCTTAAGCCACACGGGCGTGTGTGCTAGCGTGCACTGGCGTGTGTCAAGGCACACAGGACCGTGAGCCTCTCGTGCTGATGGGCGTGCAACATTCTGGAAAATTTCACAAGAAATCAAGGAAAAAGGTTGACCACACGGGCGTGTGGTGCAAATACACGGGCGTGCATGGCTGGGCACACGGGCGTGTATCACACTACACAGGCGTGTGTCTGCCTCAGCACCCTCCCGTGTCTTGCCTACACGGGCGTGCTCAATTGGGATCTCACACACGTGCGTGTCCCCTCGAGCACACAGGCGCGTTTGTGGATTTTCATACGCACACGGACAGGACGCAAGGTCGTGTTCATGCAGATTTGAGGCCACACGGTCGTGTCCCCTCGGGCGCACGGTCGTGTGCTCAACCCAAAATCTGTAGAATGTGTCTGGAAACCCAGAAATCCAACCCAAACACATCCAATACTCAATCATCTTCCAATTAAACATCAACACAACATATATACATGCCAATAAACATACTCAGCTCATGCATTTCTCATTTAACTCAACAAATCTCATGCATTTCTCATCCAAAGCATACCCAGCAACATACACAACATACATTGCACACTCAACTCAAGAATAATCATACATCTTATCATTTCATCATCATATCATGCAGGAAAAACATGCTCAACACACAGCAAGCATCCAATAAGCTGGAAAATAGGAAAACTTGCTGGAAACCTAAGTGAAGAGGTAAAGAAATACTTACCTCTTGCCATGGCGTCCGGATCTCTCTCCCTAGATGGTCCTGGATCTCTCACCAGAACAATGGCAGCTGGCTGGACGATTTCTGGTCTAGGGTTCGCTGGAAAAAGAAGGAGAAAAGCTGAGGAAAAGCTGAAGGAGAAAACTACGGGAAAAAAAAGCTGGGGGAAAAGAAATATATAACTTATCTCTCTCTTGGCACACGGGCGTGTGCCTTGGGCACACGGGCGTGTGCCTTCGGCACACGAGCGTATGCCCCTCAAATTCTCAAACTCTCTCTCTTCAACCCCTCAACTTAGCCTAAATGACATTTCTACCCCTGGGCTATTACACTTATATCAGCACTTTTTAAAACACCCTGAAATCTCTGAAAACTCTGATTATGTATAACATGGCTAAATATGTATACAATATATAATACAGTATAATATGCTATAAATGTTTAAGTTTCTTAAAAAGTCTAAAAGTTCTCTAAAATTATTTATGAAAACTCTTTTCTTTCTCTATTTATCGGTCTAGGCTGAAGGATAAGGAACCATGACATTAAAATCTAACTTTATCTACAGTCTTTAACTTACACGCACTCTATCAGACTGTAGTAAACGTTACACTAAGGCTACTTAATATGAACAAAAAGTGTGTAAAACTATTATGTGAATTCCTTATCATATCAATCATAAGAAAATTCTATAACTGATTAACCTTATAAAAAAATATATAAATACTCTACTCTGAAAACGATGTGTAAAAATGTAATAATTGAATACGTGGATATAAACTTTATTTCTTGAACTCGTATGACTTATGTTCGAATGCTCACATGAAATGCGATATGCAAGTAAATACGCTCTGATGCTATGCATCAAAAGCTAATCCTTTTCTACTTACTATTTTTGTTATGTTTCTTTGTTTGTTTGTTTTTTTTTTAAGTCTTATTTTTGCTTCTGATTTCAAACTTTTTGTCTTATTCTACACTAAGTTCTTTTTCCATACATGGTTTTTAACTGAAAACCATACTCAAATACTTAGTACACCCCTTTATGTAACAAACTTTATACCATGCTAATTATATATACCATTTATATCAAAAGTATATTTATATTTATCATAAATTAAGTTACAAGCAACTCACCAATGAAACAACATGTTCAAGCTTAAATTAGCAATTTCTACCAATCCAAGATTTATTCAATTTAACACTATCTATTATCTTTAAAAATGTATTAATGCATAATTCTATATAGGATTTAATCAACAATTAAAGCATGGTAAGTTTTCAAATATAGCATAATTTACATCATACATACATGTCACAATTTCTCAACCTTTCAGCATTAATTTAATTCAATTACACTCTTGAACATAAAAATTGCAACATACACATATCAATTATATAAAACTCTAATTATCATCAAATCCTAATTTTATCAAATTTGGGATAAATGTTTTACAAACATAATTTACTTACCTTAAGCTTTGATTATTTTTGTTTTCTTTCTTTCGCCACATTTTTTACTTTCTTTCACCTAAATCACCATTAAAGAATGTGAGTTCATGAACCTATGCATAATTCTATAAAATTTCCTTGAAATTTTTACCTTAATTAAGAAGATTAGCTAATTTATTTTACTTTTTTCTAAGAAATCTCTTAGAAATTTCTTGGATTGCCTTAAATTAACTTAAAAAAAAAAAAAAAAAAAGCAAAAATGACTAAAATGCATTTTTATCTTTTGCATTTAATGTCTAACTCTTAAATGACTAAAATGTCTTTCCTTTATTTTTTTAATTTCAAAACAACCATAAGTCATTCTTCTAATTTTAATTAACTATAAAGGGTAAAAGAAGAAAGGTCATGTTGGTGTGCCTTTAACATATCTTAAAAAATAATTCTTTTATCAAAGTAATCATTTTACCCCTTATCTTTTGTCAAAATAACATTTATATCTTGTTTACAATTTACCAAAATAACTTTGCTAAACATGCAAACTATTTTATATCCTTTTATTTTGACCCCTATTGTGGCCTCTAATTCTTTGTAAAAATATTATTTTACCCTTATTTAAAAATGTTAGTCAATTAAACTCACTTAAGGCTTAATGTCCTTCTTAGTCATTTTTCTTTTATACTTTCAATTATAATTAACTACTAAAGGGCATAAATGATATTGTTAAATATACTTGGTTTCAGGTATTACATAGAGATTACAAAAAGTTTGAGCCACAACCTAGCACCGCAACACAATGGGAAATCGACAGAAAAATTCTTCTGTGTTATTTTGTTTCATCCTTTTAATGCTTTTACGTTTTTCTTGTAGTGACCCTCGCCACAGGTCACTGTTTACTGTCAAATATAATATAATATAAGTTAAAAATATAATATACCTGCAATGAGGATCTCTACAGTAAAAGAATGCTGTTGATGAAAATATTTGCATGTGGAAGCTATAAATGAATTTTTACTATTTATAGTAATAGTAAAAAGAAACTGATCATGTATTTAAAATCTCAAACTACTCATGTATATACTAATCATACAATGTGTACTAAAAATATAATGCACACATAGACATGAGAATTAAATAAAAGCATGCAGCCATAAACATACCATCTACTGTTAAGTCGTATCCCTAAAATCTAATAGTTGTCTCGCTCCCACTCAGCCCTCTAATCACTAACCTGTAAGAAGGAAACAAGAAAGGAAAGGTGAGTGATAAAATCACTTAACAAGCTTTTCCTATCTCTAACACTAGCAAATTTCAAGTCTTAGCTAGACTACGTGACTTGTCACATTGAAATCTGTTTAGTTGTCTTATATCTTATTCTGTATTTCTTTACATCTATGAGATTTCATTTGTTTTCTGTAGCATTCTTTATCTTTATCTGTTTTGCTTCTCATGAAATACTGTACATGACATGAAATAAGTATGATGATGTCATGTGTATGTTGAAACGTTATAAACTTGCCTTTGGGCATGGTTTTTTGAAAACTCTTTCTGATATAAAAGTTACGATCCAAAGATTCTAAACATATATAAGTATAGAATACTCTAAAAACTGAATAAAAAAGTATTGTTTCTGAAAATATCTATTGTGCTGGCCAGACTGATGAACACAAGGATTCAACACTCTGACCATGTGAGCTCAATCCTATATAAATTTACTCATACACAACCAGCTTTCTCTCTAACGAGTTTGGTCAATGACTATGTCTTCTCTAACAGACACTTGTTTCCCTTTCTAGCGAGTGTGTGAACTCACAGATACCCTCTCATATCCGCTCTTAACTGATGTCTGAAATATCGTATATTTATACTTTAAAATCATGTTATTGGATTTTGAGATCTGTTTTTGAAAACATCAGATATGACATGTCATACTCTATGTTGTTAATCATGCATGATATATTGTTTATCTCTTATTATTATTGAGTTCCATGTGCTTAAGAATGGCTTAAAGTGGCTTAGCTTTGCTTTAAAATTCTTTTTCTACTTTTCTTAAGATGCACAGACAAATGTCTCTAAGCGCACGGGCGTGTGATAAGGCATACGAGACCGTGTGCTGGTTGTGTTCTCAATCGTTCTAGCTTTTGAAATCATTTTATAAAATTTTGACTGGTTGCACAAGTATGTGGTACGAACACACGGGCGTACAATTACGACACAAGGTCGTGTCTCATACTATACAAGCGTGTAACTGCCTCTTAACACTCTCGTTTCTTGCTTACACGGGTATGTAAAATTAGGAATGAGTACGTGAATGTCTGCATCGATCACATAGGCGTGTGTCTAAGTTTTCATACACACACAGATGTCAAGCAAGGTTGTGCTTATGCAAAAACAAGGCCACATAGACATGTACCTTTTGTAAAAACTGTCTGGAAACCTAAAAATCCCATTTAAATCTCTTCAAAAATCTAATCAATCAATAATACGTATTCAGGGCTTCTACCAGTACATTCATATTCATCAAAATCACATCTCAATCATGCCACATCTCATTAATAAAGTATACGATACATGTATACAAAGAGATATACACATAATCATAGAATCAACCACTCAATTATCAATCAAAGCATTATCTCAAAACTCAAGCATGCTAATAAAGCTTCAAACAAGCAGCCATAGTTCTCAATAACTCAAAAAAGCAAAGGCATGCTATGAAACAAAGTGAAAGAGGTAAGAGAACACTTACCTCTAACCATGGAAGCTGAATCTCTCTCTCTCTAAACCTCTAGATCTCTAATTTAAAGCTGAGCTACTGGCTGATCTCTCTAAACCCTAAGGTTTACTGGAAAAATCAAAGAAGAAGAAGATACAAGCTGGGAAATACATAAAACAAAAAATAAAATGTATATATGGCTAAATGACATGACACACGGTCATGTGTCCTAGACACATGATCGTGTGTGCATTAGAAATCTCAATTTCTACTCTCTTCGTGTCATACATGGAATATTCTCTCAAGAATCCCTATGTACAAGTCACAAAATGCTTTCAAATGACTCTTCTACCCCTGAACTTTCTCAAAACTACTTCCTATCAAGAAATCTCACTTTTACCCTTGATCTCAAAGCTTAAAAGATAATTCTACTGTTAGGCTATTACATTACTTTTGTTTTATTATTATTTTATTAAATTAAATTAATTAATGTTAATCCTAATTAACTTAGGAATTTTGACCTTAACCATAAAAAAGGGTTCAATCTATTTAAATTATCCAAACTCCAAAACCTTGTTTAACTTTCTTGGGTAAGTGGTTTGTTGTAGTCTCATCAGAGGCTTGATCTTTTCCTCTCTCAAGAGTTCACTAAAAATCGTTTGCAAGTTGCTAAAAATGGTTCAAGAATCCCTCTTAATTCTAAAAATAAAAAAAAAAAAAAAAAACTAGATAGAAATGGGCTTTGAAAATGTGGGACATAATCCCATCCAAATTGGAAAACATGCCATATATAAATATTCTGATAAGGATTGACTACACAGGCATGCATACAAGCATGCATGGTCATACGCCCCTCTAAAAACTCCAAAATGGCATGTTATTCATTTATCCGATGTGGCAATGAATGAATGAATGGACATGTACCCTTCATGCTTAAAAATCAATTTTTAAATACTTAAAACTTTAGGTCAAACCTACAATAAACAATAATATAATGAAATGACCATTTTGCCTCTGAGACATACTTATAGGTTATATGTAATATACGGATTTCTTTTAACATAAAATGTTTCATCCAACTCAGGATCTTCCACTAGAATAATATCCATCTCTTCCTCTCGATCAAATACATCCTAAATTGATCCTTCCGACCACAGACCCAATCCTTAACAATTGCATGTTAAAATCATCTTTATCGACATCAATGCTCATTTTACATCTTTCATTTTCTTTTGAGCCACATTGTGGTCATGCTATTTCCATATTAACAAGCATAGAATAGTTATTTTTGTTCATTGTTGTAGAAGGTTCATTCATATGTTGTTTCTTAAAATGCTCTTTTCGAAAGTTGGTTTTTCTTTCCTTACAGCTCATCGTCACATAATGCAATGTCATTTGTCTCTTTCTTCCTTTATATAACACCATTAAAGCTCAAATATTGTGGTTATCTTGAACCTTGTAAGATAAGCCATTGAGTGAGCTTTCAGTACTCATATATATATGTGAATATTATTACACCTTTGATTGATTCTCAAATGAGAGTTAAAAGTCTCAATCAAGCCTTCATAATTAGATTCTATGTCAATTATTAATAGTCCTTGTTCCTCACCATTTTATTTCTTTGTGTTGTCACCTTCAAATATTCATTGCCCTTCATGCCCAACCATGAATGTTGCTTCAACAATTTTTAAAAAAGAAAAATTCTTGATTGGAGAAACAAACACTTGGTTTTAACAACATTTCATAGGAATGATGCATCTCCAAATATCTATTACCCTTCATATTTTTCTGAATTACAACAAAACCCCCTAGATATCTATATATTTTTTGAAATAAACTAAACAATTTAAAAATTCTCATTTTAACCCTACTTACTGGCCTACTATTTCTAAAAAACTCATACAACATTGTTTCAATAAGTTTTTCATAAATAATGACTCAAAATTCAATCAATCTTTCATGCTAATACAAATTTGAAGTAAATAAATCATTTCTATAACTAAATAAATTACAAAACAATAAGAATTTACTAACTAACGAAGTATGATTGATCACTACATAATGAAATCTTGAAATTTCAAATTCCAATTCTTCAAACAAAACAACAAATAATGTAATGAAATGTATACTTAGATTAATATCACGTTGATGCAATATTTCTTTGACTTTGAACTAATTTTTAAATAAAAATCAAGATAACAAAGTGTTTGAGGCTATAGTTTTCTTAAAGTTAGAGATAAGGTTAAAACATGTATTAAATTGGAATTTTTGCTAGATTTGCCATAAAAAAAAAAAGGGTTAAAATCATTTAGATAAATTAAAAAAATTAATTTAATTAATTTCTTTTCAACTTTTTAAAATACAAATCCTTCATATAATTGCTATTCATTTAGAAATAGAAATGGAAAACTGCATTAAAACAAACAGGAAAGTATAAGAGAATAAATATTACTTTATGTATAAATACTATTGGGCCAAGTTTCAAAAGTCCAGTCTTCCACCCATAGAAACAAGTTAATATTAAATAAAACAGAAAACAGTAACACTTTAGGGGTAATATTGTTATTTTAGGATTAAAATTTTATAAATATATAAAATAAATTTTATAAAATATATAAAATTAAAATATATATTAAAAATTTTTTAAAAATTTGAAGC
>JAJEJH010000200.1:57689-175627 GCA_026122585.1 Anacardium occidentale
CCCTTAAGCATAGCATCTTCATGAATCTCTATCTAACCATCATTGATGGAAGTATAAACTGTTCTAGTATGCTGCATCCAAATGTTGTTGGCTTTTGGCCAAGCAGCTTCAAGGTTTTTATTTCATGGGTTAACCAGGGACGGTTTGAATAATTCCTGTATAATGAAATTTCGAGTTTCTTATCTAATTTATTTACATTTTTTTTGGTCTCTGCCCCTCATTTAACTTTTTGGATACTAAAATGCTCCTCTCTGACCTTACCGTACTCAACTCTTTTCTTAAAGAGATTTTATGATCATCAATCAGTGTAAGCATCCTTTTGGAGTCATGTATTTTATAAGTTCATTTTTCTTCTACCCAAATTCTCATGTCAATTGTATGATATGATTCACAAGGATGAGGATCTCTTATTTGCCTATAGTATACAGGTTTTTTCGTAAGAGTAGCTCTTATTAATATGAAATAAGTAGAAGAATTACAAGTGGTGTTTTAATCACTGTCATCAGACTCTTTCCAATATTCTGTCCATTTCTCAAATCATCATTTGGTCTTCAAGTGCATGCTAGGAACTCATTTCCTTTGGTTTTGGCAAATGTCTGCCCGAAGTATTTCAACTGATGGTTTTCTTCATGTTACAGTCATTTCATGGTCTTCAGGTTTCATATCTTTCATAAACTTGCTTCTTCATGGTTATTATTTGCAGGTAGCTAAGGAAAATGCTGGTGTTATCATCTTAGATGATAATTTTTCAACTATTGTAAATGTGGTTAAATGGGGACGTGCAGTATACATAAACATTCAGAAGTTTGTGCAGTTCCAGCTAACAGTTAACATTGTTGCACTTTTCATCAATGTTCTTGCGGCATGCTTCTCAGGTTCGTTAACTAGCCTTTTATTTATCTATGTAGTATCATTACAAGTATTATGCCTTGTCAACGTTATTTTTCACTCTACTTTCAGGATCTGCTCCTCTGACGGCTGTCCAGTTGCTCTGGGTCAACATGATCATGGATACTCTTGGTGCTTTGGCTTTGGCTACGGAACCTCCAAATGATGGATTAATGAAAAGGCCCCCGACAGGGAGGGGTGAAAGTTTCATCACCAACATTATGTGGAGGAATATTATTGGTCAGAGTATTTATCAACTGGTCATCCTTCTGGCTCTCTATTTTGAAGGGACAAAGCTACTGGAGCTCACTGGTGCTGATGCTACTGATGTACTCAACACTGTGATATTCAACTCTTTCGTCTTCTGCCAGGTACAAATATCTAATTAAGCCTACTGTCTGTAAATTTTCCCCCTGTTTTATTCTGCATTTGCAGTGTATTGACTAATCTGAAAGTTCCCTGGCAACTGATTATGTTGCTTCATGCACCAACGTCTACAAAGCATAATTGTTCCATTTTCGTTACTGAGTTTTGCGCGCGCGTGTATATATATTCAGGTGTTTAACGAAATAAACAGTCGTGATATGGAGAAGATAAACGTGTTTCGGGGCATTTTCAGCAGCTGGATGTTCATCGGCATTATTCTTCTGACGGTGGTATTTCAGGCGATCATAGTTGAATACCTGGGAACGTTTGCCAGCACTGTACCTCTAAGTTGGCAACTATGGATACTCTGCATTGTAATTGGAGCGATCAGCATGCCCCTTGCAGTTATTATAAAGTTCATCCCTGTTAAAAACAGTATACTTAAACGTCGACATCATGACGGCTATGATCTGCTTCCTAGTGGCCCGGATTTAGCTTGAAGAAGAGAAGCATAAGAACAGTTTTTGAAAGCAACTCGAAAGGGAATATGTTAAAGATAGCATCTTCATTGGAAATTTGTTGAAGACAGTTTTTTTCCATCACTGTAGTAAACTTATTGGACCGAATTAACCAAACAATGTCAAAGTGCCCTTTCGATGATATGGGACTTGCTAATAATGTAATTCATCAAATGTATCATTTCTATTATAAGAGAAAACATGTTCATCACATTTCTTACGTGCATGCCATTAGGCTTATATTTAAGTAATCAACAGTACTAGGATTGTTATTGGAAAAAAGTTCATTAAAACAGAAATTCTTGATAAAAGTAGTTGAATGTAGTTTACGGGACTTTCTAAACTTCCTATAATTTTTTTTTAGAGGGTTTTAATGATTTTATAATTAGTTTGCAATCTTGCGAACGGAAGTCGTTTGGGAAATGAGAGAAGAGTGAGGATTAAGCATTGCCAGAATTCATGGGAGGAAACAATAATGCAAATAAGGGAATCGGTGATGGTTTTGAGAAGCTAATTAGAGGGAAGCCAAAAAATTGAGAGAGTGAGAGACAGTTTCGCGTTTGGGAAATGTTTGCATTGGAAATTACGGTTGAAAAAGATTGTGTTTGCAAGATAAAACAACGTTTGTTCCTTTTCTCTTAGCAAATACAGGAATACAAAAAATAGTAAAGAAATTATATGGTATGATTCGGTGAATTGTGAAAAATATGTTTATAAAAATATGGTTATAAGGTGTGAGAAAAATATAGAACATGTATATATAAGTCTAATACCATACATAGTCAATAATAGTTTTAAAAATACAATAATATCAATCCTAATTGTAGCAGTTATTATGAAACATGAGTAAGAGCTCAAGTTCTAGAAATAGTAAAATGGGTAAGAATGGGTAAAATCGAGTGTCTTATGTTTTTATTTCTATCTAAGTTGATGTTTGGGATATTTTATTCTTTAGGGGCTTTATTTAGGCATTACATATGTCAACTTGAAAAGTTGTCATGTTTACAGTGAGGAAAAGTGTGAAAATTTTTAAATTCTTGTCATGCCCGAGTTTAGCTTTTGTGCGCTCTATATAAAGCAACTTTGTTTACGTTGTACATAAGTTTTTCAAATTTAATTTTTGTAAGCTCTTTAGGGAAGGAAATCTAGAGGGTTTAGGGAAACCTTGAGCACACAAGTTTGATACCGGTGAACAAAATTTGATCTAGAGAGAGAGCTTGCTAATCAAATTCACAGGTAAGTAGTTTCTTTAACTTATCTATGTTTGATCTATCTATTGTGTCTAAATCTGCAATGTTTGATGCATGTTTGGATGAAAATAATGATAAACGAAGTTGATTGATATTGTTTAACATGTAATTATGCAAGAAAAGTGTAGATCTAGCATAAAATATGTTAAATCTAGGTTATTTTTATGAAATGGATGGTTATGGTTTATTTTTTGTTGGAAGCTACAATTTAAAGTACATTTTCTATTTAATTTCACTTGTTTTGAAAATAGTCAATGTTATAAGTGGTGATTCGATGTTTGTGAAATGATTAGAAATAGACTTAGGTAGTGTATGAAAAAAAAAAAGCATGTTAACAGTGGTTTTTGTGTTTTTATATTTGGAGTTGAGCAAATTCATATGTTGTTGAGTTTAAAATGATGTGTTCTCGTGTGCCTTTGGAAATATAATACTTATTTGCTAATATTATGTGATTGGTTGATGAATTGGTGGTGAATTGGTGAAGATCAATGATTGTTTGGTTGAGATCCACTATGGTAGAGCACAATGTACAACTGTGTATGTAAGAAGTGCATGATCGTGTACTCGTATTTGCAGTGTTACAATCATACATTTTATGCATGCACGATCATGTGAAGTGTTGAAGGAGTTTTTGTGGTGTCACGACTGTGAGCTAGTGAGTCACAACCATGAGTGTGGTAATTCCACGTGTAGTGGAATTTAAGAGGGCATGATGATGTAGCTTTTAGATACATGATGTCCAAAACAAAAAATAAAGCTAAGTTTTGAATAAGAAAAATAATGCAAAAAAATAAAAAAAATAATAAGTAAATAAGATTAATATGTTTTAATGCATTTTTTGCATTTCAAGACATGATATGCCATGAAAATAATTTACGAAAATAAAAAGCACGTTTTACATTTTTTTTTTTATCTTCGAATTGAATATACATGTTTTATGACAAATTAGAAAACTGATGTTTTGGACATCATTTAAGGATGGATATGAGGGGATATCTATGAGTTTGCACACCCATTAAAGAAGAAAACTAACGTCCATTAGAGAGCACATGACCATTGGCTAAGTTTGTTAGAGAAAGTGCTGGTCATACATTAGTTTGCACTTATACAATAGGGTGTCAAATCCCTGTGTTTATTAATATGATCAACATATGATTTAATGAATATTTTATAAAAATGAAGATTTATGATAAGTTTTTATGATGAGATTTTCAAACTGATTTTGAGATTCTTAATAAATATTTTTAAGCATAAAGACTTTGGGCTAAGTAATGGTTTTCAGTATGTTTTATTTCATGACATACATGACATAACGTGATCAAAGAGAGAATAAGAATAAGAATAAGAATTATGAAGAAATCAAGAAATAAGATTAATATAAGATTTATGAAAAGAATTAAGTTAATACACTAAATGAGGAATTGTTAAGTGAGAAGATTAAGACTTTTAAGATGAAAATTCAAGGTTAGAGTTATGTATGTTAAGATAAAAAAAATTGTTTATTGAGTGACTTGTCACTCATTTCAAAATCTTTTTCTTACAGGTTAAGTTCTTTTTGCTTGCAGAGTAGTTGCATTACTTGTAAGACACCCCAGTTAGATATTACTGTTCACTGCTTAATAAAATAATAATAAATAATTAAGAGAAAATATGGTCAATAATACCCAACCGAAATGCTTAACTGAACTGACATATCACAGTGGAAGACTTGTAGTACAATGTATATATACATATATACATGCCCAAATAAAACTGTATTATATTAAAATATTCACGGAAAATATTTACATGTGCATACAACTGAAACTGAAGCATAACGGATCCCAAAATAGCAGCAGACTCCTCCTCCCAGCTCCCAACAACCTACCTGCAAGAGAAAGGAAAGTAGGGAGTGAGCGATAAAATCACTCAGTAAGCACTTCATATCCTCAGACCCTAAACCCATCCTTCTCGAAGGATGCCACCTCAACACGACTGAACAAGCTCAACTGAAAACCACTCTGACGGCCTCATCTTCACGGATCGGATACTACCTCATACTGGGTCGTAAAATACGTATATGAGTATACGTAAACAACCTAGAGTGAAGAGTAATCCGGAAGGTCAAACTTGACGCACTGAACTCTGACTGAAAGCATAAACTAAACTGTTCTGATACTGATCTGATAATATTACTGTTTTCTGAAAGTCACGTGTCATTACGAAGCTTATCATGTTCTAATGTTCTGCTGTTCGTGTCTTTTACACGCTGTTTCATATTCTGTTCATTTACAGTTTCTTACTGTCTTATCATTCTCTGAATGATATGCACTGTGTCATATAATCATGACATGATATGATAACATGCTGAAATCATAACTAGGCCTGGGCTTGTATACTGAAAATAGTTTTCTGAAAACTGTTCATGAAAACTACTGTTGGATCCTAGGATCCCATATCTGAAAATCATAAAGCTTTATCTGAAAGCTATACTGAAAACTGAGTACCCTGGGGTACATGATATGCTGAAAACTGTGCTACGCAGACTGATGAAATACAGGGATTCGGTACTTTGGCCATGTGAGTTTCCTCTGCAAACACGTGCCACAAACTGTATGGCCCACGTGATGCCATCAGGCCTGGGCCTGGAAACTGAACTGATCTGAGCGCCTCGCGCTATAACTCATCTGATCCTCGGACCAGGAAAACTAAACTACTAGCTGAGCAACCCGACACATGCCAATACATAGGGCTAGTAATGAGTATATAACTCTTGGTGACACGGGTGCTGAAATTCACAAGTGCCCCATCGTATTCACCTCTGAAAACTGTGTTTTTCAACTGAAAACATGAATTCGGATCCTCAGATCCGTATCTGAAAACACTGGATGGCATGCCATGCTATGCATATGCATATGATGCATCATGTATCTTATTTGAGCTCAATTTACTGTTTACTATCCAATGGATAGGGTTTATTGTGCACATTTCTCATATAAAGCTTAATTTTCTCATTTTGGCCTGACGCACGGGCGTGCGTGTCGCGTGCACGGGCGTGCGTGAACTCACACGGGACTGTGACCAAGTCGTGCATGTGGTCGTGCAAGGTTCTGGAATTTCAAACAATTTCTCATATTTCACTGGGTGCACGGGCGTGCATGGACCATGTACGGTCGTGACCCCTCAAATTAGGTCATGCACGGGCACGTAAACACGTCCGTGACCATGCAGAAAACACAGTAAGCACGGGCGTGCGCTCGGGTGCACGGGCGTGCGTCCTGCTCTGCACCTCCATGACCACTCGGAATCAACACGATTCCGGCCAAAAACACAACCCAAACTCAAATCAAGCATAAATCACATGCCAAACACTTCCAATAAGCATAAATAAACTTCCAGCAACTTCAAATCTCATGCAAATCATCCAACCCAATCTCCGAACATACATAAACATATATTCTCACTCATCACATGCAATTAAGCATCAATCATCAACATAATCATCTCAAATCATCATCAACACGCAAGGAAAACATCACAAGCATGCTGGAACACATCTCATGCATAAAGCAAGCATCAAACCGAATCAAAACACAAGGGAAAGAGGAAGGAAGCACCTACCTTTAGACATGCTTTCTCTCACAAGAAAACTCAAGATCAAGCTGGATTGGAAGCTCCTGGAAGCTGATCACCACCTCTAGGGTTGTTGTTCTCTAAAAATCAAAGCCAAACTTTGGGTGAAAATGAGTTTGGAAACGGATAAGCGCGACTTAAACTCAAGACAGCTAGAAAAATGCTCATGCACGGGCATGCATCTACCACGCACGGTCGTGCATCTCGGGAAAATTACAAAAATGTCATTTTCCCATGCTCGCATGCAAATCCTCCCAAACGGATCCATGCACAAGCCACAAAACTCTATAAAAACCTCTATTTCACCCCAAAACATACACACAACCCTAGAATTCCCAAAAATCTCAAACTGACCCCGATCTGGGATATTACATTACTAAGACTACAATTATCAGGATTACTTGCTGCTAGTCTCATGAGTTTTATATATAGTTTATGTTTATAGTTATGTTTTTAAAACAATTCATGTGTTTTATAGTTGTATGTATTTTAAGTTCCATATTATGAATAATAATGATGTATATTTTGTATATTTTGTATGATGTACAAATTTAAGAAAAGTTTTAAGAAAAAAGGTATTTTACAAATGAATGTGTTTTATGGTATGATTTCAAAGGTATTTTAGCAAGGCATTGTGACCATTTGAATAGTAAAATATCAACGAACAACTCTAAGTTTGATTAATTTGATAATTAATGTACAATACGATCCTTTCATCACCATGTCTCATGAAACTAGAATATAGATTTGTGTCTATCTCAGGTATCCCTCGTTTATGCATGTCTAAATCAAGAGTGGATATAGTGTTAATCAATCCAACTGTGGTCATAGATTGATTAGCTTTAGACAATTCAACTAAAACACTCATCCCATTCTTAAGATTAATAAATCCTATGTTGGTCTACCATAGCATTCATACTGATCATAATAAAGTCAATCGCTCACCTTTATAACATTTTAATTATAATGATTCATTTAATAATGTCAAACGATATCACTTTTAGTATAAGATAATCTAATAGACCTCAAATCAAAGGATCATATATACTTATTAAGTCATAAAAATTGATCCATAGATATAAGCAATACTACTTATATGGGATCTTCGTCATTGGATTTGTTCAATGAACATTATCACCAAATCATGCATCCATGTGTGAGATTAGGCTACAAGTAATAGACCTTGGTACGTACAAACCGTTGTCACCTTTCGATAGCATTGCAAACACTATGATAATTCTTGTACCATCATTTGTGTCTAAAGTTCATAGTGATGTTAAGATTACAAATGTTTTAGTATGACCACCAATTAGATGTATAGAAAACATGATATGTCATCTGAATCCATCATCTTGGTTCTATCATATTAAGGACAATATATATTATACAAAAATAATATATCTACAATACCTTGTATTATTAACATTAATAAATGTTTACAATAATATAATAACACATAAATAAATACAACCAATAGACAATAAACATGTGGCTATAAAGCACCAACCTTAACACTAACTAGCTCATTGAACTTGAATACCTATAAGATGAAGATAAGGAGAGTGAGTAATAAACACTCAGTAAGTAAAATAAATTATCAATTTTAACTTATTTTTTACTTTTGAGCAACTTGTCCTTATCTTATGTTCAACTTATCTTTACTTTTCCATTGGCTTTACTTACTCATGATTTTAAACCTTAGTCTTTATCCTTCCTTAAGGCATGCTTAGTATCACTTAAACCTCAATGCCATACTTAAGCATATATTCTTCACATCCATAACTTGTTTTGTATGTCTTATATCATCTTAACTTGCCTTAACTGTCATGTCATGTCTTAGCTTATCTTAAAAGATAAACTTAATCCTGAAAGACTAATGTGAGCTTTATGTAATAATTCATGCACATCATACTCATGCATATAATATTGTGTGATGGAAACATGTAAAACTTCACCCGTAGGCCATATATATAAATCATACATCTTATGTGCTAAAAAGTAATATCATATGAAATCAATACAAAACATGAAATCTAAAATATCATTAGTCAAAGCTAAATCATAAAATCATATTTGAAGCTGAAACTCATTAACTCGAAGGCTGAAGCATAAAAATCATAACTAGAAACCTCAATAGCTAAAACTTCAAGCATGGAAATCATATCTATAGATCTTAACAACCAAAGGCTAGAGCTCTAAGCATGTGCTGATAAGATTTAATGTGACATAGGAATTCGATACCTTGGCCAAATGAGTTATAATAAGTAAACATATAACTAACACTTTACCAATTGAGCAAAACACTCTACTAAACGAATGCAATGTCCTCACTAACAAACATTAGTCGCTGACTAGTTAGGAGTGCAAACTCATAAGTGTCCCCTTATGTCCACCCTCACAAAAACATATCTCAAGAATCATATCTCAATAAATCTCATAGAAAACATGTATATCTCTTTGGGTCAAAAGCTCGTAAAACATGTTAAAATCTCATATCTTAAAATCCATGAAAACATATAAATCTTCAAATTTAGAGAATTTGTAAATCATGTAAAATTTATCTTATAAGAACATCTTGAAAATTGTAACTTTGCATGTCATGAATGTTTAACCTTAATATGCGATGACTAAAACACCCCTAGCCTATTTAAGAATGAACATCACTTAACTTAGTCTTTTCCTCCTAAATTATCTAACATAAGAGCATGTATATCGCTTATGCATAGTCATATGTTCAATCACATATTTAAAATGTATAAACCATTTGCCACTCACGATTGTGCATTTCACCATGCATTATCATGCCTTCTTAGAAATCTATTTCACTTAAAATTTGTTGCTCATGATTGTATCCCTTCATTATGTACGATTATGTGCCTAGTATTTGTTATACATAATAGTGCTAAAATGACTTACGTGTGTGTGCTAGAACTAAGCCGCACGGGCATACTAATTTGTTCATACCTGGTCTTTTTCACCCTATCTGCGACCATATTCCTTTTAAAAGTATAAATAACTTATTTCTCCTCTGCCATGCATGATTTCCTCTTTGCTTGACAACATCCACAACCATCTTTCTTTTAAAACATGCATATGCTTGGCTATAATTCCATTAAACCATTGTGATAGGCCTTTTTTCATACCACCCTAGGTAAAACTTGCTACTCTTATTTACTCATCCTACCATAATCAAGAGGAGCACATGAATAGGTTTTTGGCCTATCACAAAGTTTATTTAGAGTTGCCACCCAAGGTTTCACTTAGAAAAAGTACAACAGTAAAGATAGATGACTAATTAGATCCTTTACGAATGACCTAAACTATCCTTACTATCTAGTGGATAGATTCAGAGAGTTTGTTATGATAGTAAAAAGATGTTAAGTACCTACGGTGCCCAGTTCGACAGTGGCCTCTAATGAGGTGGTTCATTTTAATGGCATTTACGGTGTTCTTAAAAGTCTTATTTAAACAGGCTTATACAACATAAATGTAATCATCTATAAAGAGATTAAATCACAACCACACATTCATAAGTAAAATAATTACATTTCCACACTAATAAATAAATAAAATAGGCAATAAATCAACCCTAAAAAAAAAAAAAAAGGGTTAGTGAATTTAATCAAAATAAGTAGAATAAAATTATTCTATAATTTTCCCAATTTAATTGCAAATGATCGTTGTATATCTGTGTTTGTAGACTTTCTTATGCAATCCACTTTCAGCTCTAAAGTGCTTTGTGTATAATTACACAGAAGATAAAAATATGTAGAAAATATAACACACTTTTAAAGTGCATTCCACATTAATAACCATAACTATTCTTATCCATCAACATAACACATGCTCATAATTATTAACAATCCATCCATATTCAATCAACATATGCAAAAAAAAATTATAAGCAAATTAATAGTGTGCAAAAAAAAAAAATTGGAAAGCGCTCCTAGCACATTCATTTAAAATTCAACATTTGACATCAATTGTACTTAACAAATCAATCAATTATACATGTAAATTTAACACGAAAATCAGTTTTGAAAGCATAAACCCTAGACAGAGAAGAATATGATCAAACCATAAATGATTGAGATCATCACGCAAATGTTTATGGAAGTGACCATCTACTTACCGATCAATTGGTGTCCTCAAACTGATTTTAAACAAAAAAAAGTATTGCATATCATTTAAATTCCATGTTATTACTTAGGCATATATACTCACAATTATAAGCATATTATCATGGTATCACTCAATATCAACATTATCATTGAATTGAATTGAATACATGGATTATGCGAAGAAAAAAATATTTATACATTTTAGTAATCATGCATGTTGATGCCCAAATCCCATATGCATTATGGAAGGCAACAATTGGATGAACTAATGCATGGTTAATATTATAATATGATGCAAAAATCAACCTAGCATATAGTTCTAATGTAATAAACAAGCAAAACACAAAAATATAGTTTTTACATATTTGGCTCTACTTGCGAATATCCTAGCGCAGTAGGCAAACGCAAGCATCCATAGATTACACCTAGGCATCCACGGTTAAAGTTGATGAAAAAAATATAAATAAAGCAAAATCAATCAATTAATCAGTTATCCCTTAAGGATTCATACGTAGATGTTGGCTCCTCCAATTCCTCCTTTTCAATATGTCGTGGCTAGATGGACTTCGAATAACTTTACGAACTTATTCTCTTGAATTCTCAATGTGTCCCAAATTTCACAAGAATTCTAAGAGTTTATTTCCTAAAACCCCAGGAAAAGTGTTTGGATATATTTTATAAAAATTTTGGTTGAGTTTCCCTTAACCCAAAGAAAATTCAAAAGTCCCCAAAAAATCTTAAAAACTATCTAAATAGTGTATTTCCCTAAAACATCCCTAAGAAAGTCTTTTCTTAGAAGAGATTCCCTTAACCTAAGAGCTAAGAAAAAGTCTTTTCTTAAACTAGAATGTTAACCCTTTGTATAGGTTTCTCTAAAACCTTTAGGATTAATTTTCTAGTTGAAGTTAACTTTCCTTGCTAGGATTTTTCTAATCAAACTAGTACTACCTAAAGGATTTATCTTAGCAAAACTAGAATTTCCTTAAAGGTATCCTAATAGAATTGAAATTATCATAAAAAAGAAATAAAATATGATTATATGTAAGACATTGTAGTCACATGTAGATGCAAGGTAGGTTAGTGCAAATGCATGACATTTAACCACGGGTGAGAAAATGTTAGGTGTAAGACATTTAACCACAGATCATATACGTACTTGGAGTTAAGTGGGCTCTATAAAGGCCCAAACTCAGTCCTAAGGTTCTTTATAAGGAAAGTAGACCTAGTAGGTGTTCTAAGGGCCCTAATACCTATGCTCTAGTACACTCAACAAGTCCACTTATCTATTCTCAATCCATGAGCCTTAACTTATTGATTCAAAATTTTGAATGGAAATCCTATAGGCTTTATCATCGAGAAAAACCTAGTCAACTAAAAAATAAGAATGTCTATAATCATACATAACTCATTTCTCTTACATAAATGCTAACTATCTTATACAATATTTCAATGCTATTGGTTGGTACACAACTGCAATGCACTACATTTCTTATAAAACAAGCTCGACAATCTTTTCTTTTTTAGCACGTTTGACCATGCTTATTTTGTAAGCACAATTTTGCTCCTCCCTTTACATAATTGGCTGACTTTAATAGTCATGATCTTGGCTTCATATCATAATATGACTATCAACTTAGAATATCTACCAAGAATCTCAAAAATTAATCAAAATCTTGACCTAAACTAGCGATATTCATTAATCTTGTAATAACATGCATTCCATCTCCAGTCTCTCTTAAATCCATCAAATTCGCTTATAATTCATCATATATTTAGTATTTAATCATAAAATAAAATCATCATTAAACAATATTCTATCATTTAATCATGGAAATCAAAACAAACATTATCAATCTTGTATGAATTTATCCTTTTAAGTAATAAAATCCTACTTACCTAGCATTGCTTGTCTAACCATCTTTCTTAACTTTTATCTCCAATGACTAAATATCTTTAAGTAATAGTAACAGGTTATTGGAAAGCCCTCATGTCACTTTAGCTTATGCATTAAATATTTCTTCAATGGATATTTCTAGTGCACTTTGGAGTGATTTATCAATGATTGTGCCAATTGATTTTTCTATGATAAAAAGTATAGAGTCGGTATTTGTTGACAATTATAAGTATTCAAAGATGGCATATTCCCAACATAGTCACAAAATTTATGAAAGCAATGTGGTTGATTAGGCAGTTCAAGTGAAAAAATGCAGTTATGATAAAGCCTACGAGCTTGACTTGCCAAGTAAGTATAGTTCTAGTTTTAATTTTTATGTTGATGATATCTTTCCCTTTAATGTACATGTAGATTCAAATTTAAGGGTGAATCCTTTTGAAGAGGGAGGGAATAATATGACCCAAGTCAAGCAAGTGTCAAGTCAAATTTTGAAAGAATTTTTTTATCTTTTGAAAAGCTAAACACAAGAGTAAAAAGCAAAAGGGGCAAGAAAACATGATTCAGAGTAAGGTTGATTCAAGCTGAGCCAAGAAAAAGCTTGAGCTTGCCAAGCTTGACTCTTTCAAACTCAAGCTCAAGCTTAGTTGCTTGAGGTGAGTCGAGCTCGACTTATCTCGACTCATTAGATATCTAAAATGCCTTAGATAATGTTATTTTCACATATATATATATATATATATATATATATATATATATATATATATATATTAGTCAAAACAATATTGTTTTTGATTAATTTGAACTATTTTCATTGATACACAAACATCGTAAGTTGAGCTTGTTATAAGTTTGAGCTCAAGCTCATTATAAACTCAAACTCAACTTTCAAGCTTGAGTTGACTTAAGCTCATAAAAGGTGAACTCGTTTTGTGTTTGTTTGAATTGAACTTAAGCTCAATCTTGAGTTAACTTAACTTGAGTCTAGCCCTAGTTTAGAGTCATACATGGTTCAAACATCGAGTCACTAGAAAAGGTTTACTATACAAAGTTGGGTTCAAAGAAATTCAAGATCAACTACAAACATATCTCGGTTTCAAAAGAGTTTGAAGTAGTCAAGTTGAAAGGTTCTCAAGAGATCTATAAAGGTTTCGAAGAAACTATTAAGGGTTTTAAAAGAATCATAAAAAAGTTTTAGAATAATCGAACAAGGTTTCAAAGGTATTAGGAAAAAGACATAAGAAATTCAGAAGATAAACAAACGAGCTAGAAGTTAAAGGCACAAACTCATACGAAAGTAAGTTGTGCCAGCACCAGGAAACACCTATAAAAAGTACGTAAGTAACCTAAAAGAGCTCCCAAAGAAGTCTATCACGTAAAAAAGAAGCTTCAACTTTGAACTCAAATGCGTAGAGTGAAACCACCCCCTAAGTAAGCTATTTTTAGGGAAAAATCCGATAGAGTTTTTCCCAAAAATAGTTAACCCCAAAATAATCCCTTTCTTATAAACCTATAAAAAAAAACCATCACTTTAATATTTTCAACCAACCAAATACCAATCTAACCAAATGATTGGATTTTTTTAATCATAATTTCAACGATAAATGAAATCAAATATGCACACAACGAAAATAAAATTATGTTTTCTGGCTAATAATATTTTACTCTTATCTACATAACACCCATCTCCAAGATTAACTAACATATATATACACACGCGCGCACACACACACATCTTAAAAATTAGCTAACATATATATACATCTCCAGAATAGTATATTAATCCTATAACAAGTGCGCCTCCACCTTATGCACATGTGTGACCTCTCCCAACAGTTACACCACTTGCACCTAAAGAGAAAACATTATAAAGTCATAGGCTAAGTATAAAAAATACCCAATAAATAAATTAAGCTAACATAATCTGAAAAACTTTATACTAATTTCTTCTGATTTTACTATAGCTTTAATATTTTTGCTTACATAAGCACTTTTTAAAGTACCCTGAAATCACTGAAAACTCTAAATATGTATAACATGGCTAAATATGTATACAATATATAATACAATATAATATGCTATACATGTTTAAGTTTCTTAAAAAGTCTAAAAGTTCTCTAAAATTATTTATGAAAACTCTTTTCTTTCTCTGTTTATCGGTCTAGGCTGAAAGATAAGGAACCATGACATTAAAATCTAACTTTATCTACAGTCTTTAACCTACACGCACTCTATCAGACTGTAGTAAACATTACACTAAGGCTGCTTACTATGAACAAAAAGTGTGTAAAACTATTATGTGAATTCCCTATTATATCAGTCATAAAAAAATTCTATAACTGATTAACCTTATAAAAAAATATAGAAATACTCTACTCTGAAAACGATGTGTAAAAATGTAATAATTGAATACATGGATATAAACTTTATTTCTAGAACTTGTATGACTTATGTTCGAATGCTCACATGAAATGCAATATGCAAGTAAATACACTCTGATGCTATGCATCAAAAGCTAATCCTTTTCTACTCACTATTTTTGTTATGTTTCTTTGTTTGTTTGTCTTTTTTTTTTTTTTAAGTCTTATTTCTGATTTCAAACTTTTTGTCTTATTCTACACTAAGTTCTCTTTCCATACATGGTTTTTAACTGAAAACCATACTCAAATACTTAGTACACCCCTTTATGTAACAAACTTTATACCACACTAATTATATATACCATTTATATCAAAAGTATATTTATATTTGTCATAAATTAAGTTACAAGCAACTCACCAATGAAACAACATGTTCAAGGTTAAACTAGCAATTTCTACCAATCCAAGATTTATTCAATTTAACACTATCTATTATCTTTAAATATGTATTAATGCATAATTCTATATAAGGATTTAACCAACAATTAAAGCATACATGCATGTCACAATTTCTCAACCTTTCAACATTAATTTAACTCAATTACACTCTTGGACATAAAAATCGCAACATACACATATCAATTATATAAAACTCTAATTATCATCAAATCCTAATTTTATCAAATTTGGGATAAATGTTTTACAAACATAATTTACTTACCTTAAGCTTTGATTATTTTTGTTCTCTTTCTTTCACCACATTTCTTACTTTCTTTCACCTAAATCACCATTAAAGAATGTGAGTTCATGAACTTATGCATAATTCTATCAAATTTCCTTGAAATTTTTACCTTAATTAAGAAGATTAGCTAATTTATTTCACTTTTTTCTAAGAAATTTCTTGGATTGCCTTAAATTAACTTTAAAAAAAAAAAAGCAAAAATAACTAAAATGCATTTTTATCTCTTGCATTTAATGTCTAACTCTTAAATGACTAAAATGTTTTTCCTTTATTTTTTTAATTTCAAAACAACCATAAGTCATTCTTGTAATTTTAATTAACTATAAAGGGTAAAAGAGGAAAGGTCATGTTGGTGTGCCTTTAACATATCTTAAAAAATAATTCTTTTATCAAAGTAATCATTTTACCCCTTATCTTTTGTCAAAATAACATTTATATCTTGTTTACAATTTACTAAAATAATTTTGCTAAACATGTAAACTATTTTGTATCCTTTTATTTTGACCCCTATTGTGGCCTCTAATTCTTTGTAAAAATATTATTTTACCCTTATTTAAAAATGTTAGTCAATTAAACTCACTTAAGGCTTAATGTCCTTTTTAATCATTTTTCTTTTATACTTTCAATTATAACTAACTACTAAAAGGCATAAATGATATTGTTAAATATACTTGGTTTAAGGTATTACATAGAGATTAAAAAAATTTTGAGCCACAACCTAGCACCGCAACACAATGGGAAATCGACAGACAAATTCTTCTATGTTATTTTGTTTCATCCTTTTAATGCTTTTACGTTTTTCTTGTAGTGACCCTCGCCATAGGTCACTGTTTATTGCCAAATATAATATAATATAAGTTAAAAATATAATATACCTGCAATGGGGATCTCTACAGTAAAAGACTGTTGTTGATGAAAATATTTGCATGCAAAAGCTATAAATGAACTTTTACTATTTATAGTAATAGTAAGAGGAAACTGATCACGTATTTAAAATCTCAGGCTACTTATGTATATACTAATCATGCAATGTGTACTAAAAATATAATACACACATAGACATGAGAATTAAATAAAAGCATGCAGCCATAAACATGCTATCTATTACCAAGTCATATCCCCAAAATCTAATAGTTGTCTCGCTCCCACTCAACCCTCTAATCACTGACCTGTAAGAAGGAAGCAAGAAAGGAAGGGTGAGTGATAAAATCACTCAACAAGCTTTTCCTATCTCTAACACTAGCAAATTTCAAGTCTTAGCTGGACTACGTGACTTGTCATGTCAAAATCTGCTTAATTGTCTTATATCTTATTCTGTATTTCTTTACATGATCCAAACATCAATTTCAAGGGTGAATACGAGGGGGCACCTGTGAGTTTCAGCACACCCAATAGCATCAGGAGCTATATGCTCATTATTAACCCTATGTATTAGCATATGTCGGGATGCTCAGTTAGTAGCTTAGGATTTCTTGATCTGAAGATTAGATGACAATATATAGTGCGAGAAACTTAGTTCAGTACCAGATTTAGAGGCATCATGTGACCCAGACAGTTTTTGACGTGTGTTTACATAGGAAACTCACATAGTTAGGGTGTCGAATCTCTGTATTTATCAGTCTACGCAGTATAGTAGAAATCTTCAGATACACAATTTTCAGATTTACAGTATGTATACAATTTTCAGATGATTTTAGGATCTTTTAATCCACTAGCAGTATTTCTGTAAAACAGCTTTTGAAAAGCTATTTTTCAATATACAGGCCAAGGCCTAGATATGATTTCAGCATATTTCATAGCATGTCATTTTCATGTGACATATACAGTAGAGCATGTTATAGATATGATAAATCAGTGAAAAACAGTAAAACAGTAAACATTCAGAATACATGAGAATCATGTGACAATACATGACAGAATAACAAACAGAACAGAGAAATTATCAGATAATCTGATAACCAGTAATACAGACAGAAAATGAAATACCAGAAAGAAAAGCCAATATAGAATATTACATATATGTAATAAAATGAACAGGTTTACAGGATAAACCTATAGTAGAGTAGTAAAAGAGAAAAGATAATGAATATCAGAAAGAGAACTTAATGAGTCAAGTTAGACCGCTCAGATTTCTCTTCATTCTAGATTGTTTACATATACTCATATACGTATTTACGACACAGTATGAGGTAGTGTTTGAAAGTAAGTTAACTAAAGAAGAATATTCTATTAGATCAAAAATGAACTCAGTTGAGGTTAACAGATGAGCAGCCAAACTAGTTATAGGCAAAGTAGAGTCTATTAATCTAGTAATCAGATTAACAACTAAATAGAAACAAAGTAAGAAAGTATTAAAGAAAGAAAACAGAGAATAAGATAAGAGAAGAAGCTATTAGGTTATCAGAGAACTTAGTTAAGTTCATTAGCTTAGTAGCTAGCCAGATATGTGTCAGCTTAGTGTCTACCCGAGGGTAGAGGTAGAAGATGCTTATTGAGTGACTTGTCACTTATCCCCCTCAGTTTCCTTTCTTGCAGGTTGGTGTTTTAGAGAGCTAAGCTTGGAGCACGAGGTGGCTGATGAGTGGGATACAACTCGAGCGAGTTCTTACCTGATATATTCAGTTATACATGTATGTATATATGTATTCAGTTTTTAGTAGATAACATGTTGGCTCGCATGCTTTATGTTTGCTCATGCATATGTGATGTACAGTATCAATTATGTTTTCAGATACTAGTTAGTAGTAATAAAACATGAGTTTTATTCAGGATACTGTACAGTGAGTTTTAACTTTCCACTACTTTTATTTTATACACTTCTACAGTACAAATGTTTTCAGTACAACTTTTGTGTAGGGTTTCCTGTTGGATGTGATTGGTATTGATTCCTAGACGGTTAGAAAATAAAATAATATAATATAGTTTCCTATATAATAAATAAATATTAGTAGCATTGTAACATCTAACAGAGGGTCTTACAGACACTAAGTATTAATTATTTTAGTGGCTTTTTAATGATATAAATATATCAGACAAATTCAATATAAGACTTCTTTTTTTTAGGCTTTAGGCTTTTTTTTTTTTTTTGAGTTCTATGTAACATCTCCAGATTATAGTAATCTTTCTAGGCCCCAATCATAGTTAAAAGAGAGATTTTTCAGTTAAAGATGAACTTTAGTAAGTTAGGAGGGTATAACAGTCTTTTTGGAGGTTTTATATGTAACTTGTGGAAGGAGCACAATCATGCGTCTTTGGACACACACTCGTGTGTCCTTGCTATCATGCATGCCTTGTATCTTACTACACGTCTGTGTATGTCTACTGATATATAAAGCAATGTTTCTTTTCCAATGAGAGCTTAGCTAGTTTCTTACCCTTTTTCTCTCTTTTTCTTCAGCTAAATCTAACCAAATTGTATGAGAGGGAGAAGCCAACTTGTAGTCAGCCCTTCAGTTAGATTTCTAGCCAAAGATACAGAGATTGAAGCCATTAGCAGCTTTAGTTAAGTATTTCCTTACTTTTTTCCTTGTTTCTATAGTTTGTATTTCTTTGGATGAGTTTATTCAACCATAGGAGCATATTTCCAATTTAAATAGCATGATTATAAGATGATGATAATGAAATAGAAGAGAAATTTGGATGTAGAAGCATGCTTAGTTTCCCTTGACACATGTGTATGTGTGTTTAAGGGTTTAAAAACATGTTAGAATGTATTTGGCTATGATTGATGGAGAGAGTATGTTTATAACAATGTATTTTATAAGAATATATGTCAGGATAAGTTTAATTTAAGTTCGATAGAGATTTGGGTAGAGATTAGATATGATTTACATGTTTCAGCCATAATTGTCAAAACAAAAGAAGACGTAAAACTGTGCACCCAATGGATGCACATCTATGTAGTCTTGGTTCAGCAAGATCACGATCATGTATACAAGATACACACTATTATATTTTAATATAGTCACGATCGTACACTTAAGGGTTACGACTGTGCGTGAGTAATAGAGAAGAATAAGTAGAATTTCTAGAAATTAGCACTGTTAGGCTGTACGACTAACACATGACCCGTGCACCTTTATGTATGCCAGTATGTATGGGCTTACATGCCCATGCACTTAGTTATAGTTTCAGAATTTTTAGAATAAGCATAGACTAAACAGTGAATCACTAATAAGAGCCTAGATTTAGCAGATAATCACTAATAATAGAACATATTAAGCATTCAAAGCAAAATAACAGAAGGAAAAACAACTTAAGAATAGATAAGATAATAAAAGGAGAAAGAGACACAGAAAATTATTAAATCAAAGAGTAGTAAATAGTAAGATAAAAATATTCTTCTAGAATCAGTAGACCTAAACTCACATAGATAAAAGAACCTCAGTAGTAGCCTAGAAACTACCTAAATAACTAGTAGAATACGATAAAAAAAAACATACTAAATTGAGAAAATAGTTAGAGAAAAATAATTAAACATATAGAACAAAAGCTAACAAATATACAACTATACATAAAACAATTTATACAAAACTTATTAACAAGTTTAATAAGTTATAGAAACAATAACTTCAATAAGATACTCACAGAATAGAACTACAACAGTCATTCAGTTAAATAAAACAAAATATATTCAGAAAAGAAGAAGAATAAGATATCATGCATGATATGCATTATATGACATGACATCCCAACTCAGTGTTTTTATAAAAGAGATCAAGTGATCCTTATGCACATGTTTTTAAAACAGAAAGATGATGATCCAAATATCATTTTAGGGATAAATACGAGAGGGTTCTATAAGTTGTACAACTCAGTGTTTTTATAAATGAGATCAAGTGATCCATATGCACATGTTTTTAAAATAGAAAGATGATGATTCAAATATCATTTTAGGGATAAATACGAGGGGGTAACTATAAGTTGTACACTCACTAAAGAGAAAGCCAGCATTATATTTACATACATTGGTGTGCATTTGTATGCCCACTAGAGAGGGAGCCAGCGTCAATACAGATTTATATATATACGCGTGTGTATTAGCTATCTGATTTCAACCTATTGATCAAGTGTTAGAAAGTTGATAACTCATATAGTCGGATATTGAATCCTTATAATCATTAGTCTGTATAGCACAGTAGGTATCGTCAAATACATAAAGATTTTTAGATACAATGTTTACTCAATTTTTCAGTATTTTAGGATCTTTAGATCCTAGGAGTGTTTTCAAAAAACTAATTTCAGAAAGATTTTTTCAATAAATAGGTCTAAGGGCCTAGATATGATTTTAACATGTCTCATATTATGTCATACTTAGCATGAGATTAATCAAAACAGAGAAACTATAATGTGTATGAATAAACGATAGAGAAACTATCAGACAGATTGATTATTAGCAATACAACTAGAAATATAAGTACGTATGAAATACCAAATACATAATAGAACAAGCAAATTTATAGAATAAGTCGTAACAAAACAATAAACGAGAAACAAAACAATTACGAAACAGAAAGTAAAGCTTATAATTAGATAGTGACTTTTGATGAGTTACCAGTATTATAGTACAATGTACATGATAATCAGAGACAAAAAAAAATCAATTAAAATTCAGAAGCAATCATATTCTTTAATAAAAAATAGGTTTAGTAAGAACAATAATCAATATCATAACAAGAAAAGATATTAAATGGATTTTCATGACCTATTGTGAGTATTATAGTAGAATAAATGTATTAACCACCTTCTAACATAGAGAAGAAGGTAGTGTAGTAAGAAAAGGAAACGATGAAATGCTAGTCGCGAGGATCTAATGATTCATACAATGCTATATACATATATCCATATACGTAATTATGGTAGGGCATGAGTTTAAGCGCTAAGACCTATATCCTCTAAAAGAATGAGATCTATAGATTATAGAAATAAGCTAAGCATGGTTTATCAGATAAAAAGATATATTAAGTTAGAAATAGAGACTAGAATCGAATAAGTTAAAGATTCAAAAAAACTAGAGTAGAAGAAGCTATTAGGCTACCAAGAACTTAGTTAAGTTTATCAATGTAACAGTTAACCAGTTGAATTAGAAAGCTTAGAGTCTACCAAAGGGTCGAGATATAATATGCTTATTGAGTGACTTGTCACTTATTTTTTTTAGTTTCTTTTCTTATAGGTTGAGTTAGAAAGCTAAGTTGGAGCATGAGATGGCCAGATAGTGGGATACTGCTTAAGCGGGTTCTTACTCAAGTTCTCAGTTTTATTTATATATATATATATATATGTATGTATGTATGTATGTATGTATGTATCCAGTTTTTAACAAATAACATGTTGGTTGGCATACTTATATTGCTCATGCATATAGAAGAGTACAATATCGTATATGTTTTCATTTTTATCAAATATACTGAGAAAGTTATGAGTTTTCTTTAGCATATTGTACAGTGAGATTTAACATACCACCACATTTCATTTGAAATTTCCACTCAGTGCATATTTTTAATAAAAACAACTTGTGTAGAACTACTGTTATATGTACTAATGAAACATTTTCTTAGCATAATATTTATAATACTTATCAAAAATATAATTATAAATTACACTAGTATAATGATAGTAGTATATATGACAGTAGGTACTACATTTTTTATATCATAACAAGTTTTGAGTCATCAGAATAAGTTTTGAGCCATCAAAATGATTTTGAGCAAATATTTTCAAAAAATGTTTTCCAGCATGCATTGTTTTCTAAATTACATGAGCATAGAGTCAGTGTATCCCAATAGCCAAAGCTCGTGGTTTTCCTCAATGTAAGTATCTCAGTAGCAGATTCAATATAGATTTTAGATAGTGGCCTTTTGTTTATCTAATACTAGATGTGAGATCTAAGATTTAGCAGTTTGTCAGAAAAGAATAACAAGAGTTAAGAAAAGATAGTGACCAGTTACCCAAGATAGGATTTTTGTCAAAAGTCAAGGTTTGAGGTTAAAGATAAAAGAGTGTCATGGATTTAAAAGGATTTCTTTCCTAGATTTAGTGAGTTCAAAGATCCAATAGTAGTGGAAGCCTAGATAGAAAATTATAATAACCTATGAGAAGAGATTTGCAGGATGTTGTCATGGGTAGTTACCCAAAACTAGTTTGGTACAACCTTCAGAGGCCAAAGACAAGTCAATATCCAAGATAAGGTTTAGAGATAGATTCAATGGGTGTTAGAGATTCAAAGAGAGAGATCTCATCCAAGCTTTAGTTTGTCAACAGTCTAATAACCCTCTAGATTTAGTGGGTCTCAAGATTCAACAATGTCAAAGGATTGAATTGAGGTAATAGAGAGTACTATTAGTCTTTTCAATATGAAAGATAGAGAAAGAATCATATATGTAGTTTACCTACTTAAAGGAGATGCAAGGGTTTGATGATTCCTCATAAAGTTAGTAATGAATAAAGACAGTTTGGCCTGGACATATTTGAAAGGTTAGTTAAGAGAGGTAAAACTAGGGACAAAGGAAAAAAACTAGATCAAGAAAAGAATATAAGAAAAAGGAAGAAAAGGTCATTTAGAAAACCTAAGAGATAGAGAGATCAACCTCAATTACCAAAAAAAGGATATTAGAGTGTTAGTCTCTCAAAGATTCAGTGAAAAGGTGGAAAGAGCCTTGAGGTTAGAGGGAGTTTTAGAAGATCAAATTATCTTAAGACCAATAGAGAGGAAGAAGAGTTGTTTAAACAAGAAAAAAAGCTCCAAGGTATCATTATCCAATGTATGCTAGATGTAGTAAAAGATACCAAAGAGAGTGTCAGACTAGTCAAGATATTTGTTTCAACTTTAGTTAATCAAGACACAGGATTTTAGAGTACTTAATAAAAAAAGTAAAGGAGATCTTATCAAAGTTAAGCCCAATAAAAACAAAGCTGATTCTAGCAGAGGAAGTGTAGATATAGGTAAGGGAAATAACATATGAGCCAGAGCTAATACAACAAGGTAAGAGTAGATAGAAGTTATCCCATGTGTGGACTTGGGCCAATACCTCTTCCATAATGCTCTTTTTTTATGATTGGCGATGAGATGTCTTTCAGTTTTATTTCTAGAAGAGCAATAGAGAGATTTGTGGTTACATCTAGTAAAACAGATAAGAGTATCCGTAACAAGCATCCGCAAAGAGCCGACAAAGGATGATATAATGAGAAATGATCAAGGGTTGTTAAGATAAGAGACAGAGATGTTGGATTAATGTTTGAGGTTAGATTAGTCACCATCAAATTATTGTTTTGATATGACCATAGGTAATGATTTCTTGAGAAGCTTGATATACAGACAGATGGCTAGAGAAAAGACGAAAAGGTTCGACTCCAGCTAGGTAATGATTACTTTAGGATTGAAGAGATAGAATTCAAAATAAGTGAATCAGAGTGTACAACAAAGGCAAGAAAGATGTTGAGTAAAGTCTTTCTAAGAGACCAACAGTAAGAGAGAAAATAGTTTATAGGTATATTTTCCAAAGGCTTATCCAAATTTGCCTTCAATAAGAAAGAAATAGAGAAAATTTTAGAAGAAATTTCAAGGTTTTTCTAGTGAGAGAGAGAATTCAAATATGGTTTTCAAAAAAGCTCTTAAGATCACCTCTAGAAAGCAAAAAATTCTATGATGATTGAAGCAAGCTTTGAAAAGATCAAATGATGATTTAACAGATTTAATAGATTAGACAAAAAAGAAGATGAGACAAGCCTAAGCCCATTAGAAGAAATGTTTCGATATGAAGCCTAAAGGGATAAGATTTCAGATGAAAAGTACCTTTGGATAAGGTATGGTGGCTAGGAGTTAAGGAGATTCCTAGAGTTTTCCTAGAAAAGTAGAGTTAATCCTTATGAAAGTAAGGAATTCCAAGGACAATAGTAGTTGAGTTAGAGAGAGATTCCCTTAGAATAGTTTGGAGAGAAATTACAAGGATCAAATTTTTATTAGAGGGGGAGAATGTAACATCTCAAGCATAGCAATTATTTTCAGATACAATATTTTTAGAGACAATTTTTATGTATATATTCAGGATCTTCGGATCATAGTTGTTATTTTTGAAAAAATGTTTTCAAAAAGCATGCCCAAGGGCAAATCTTTAAAACCTTTTGCATATAGTATGGTTTCAGTATACTTATATTATGTCATTCATAGCATCACATGAGAATCAACAAAGATTGATAGATAAAGATACAGATAAGTAAAATGAAAAAGAATAGTAAGATGTATCTAACATGACAAGTCATAACTATAGCTTAAAACAGAAACCTGATTGAGTAATAAATAGGAAATGCTTGTTAAGTGATTTTATTACTCAACCACTTATCTTTTCCTTTCTTTTAGGTCAGTGATCTTTTAGGCTGAGTAGGATGCGTAAGGGCTATGAGTTTTGGGATAAAGCTAGGCAGTCTTTTGCTTTGGGTGGCTCACTTTGCTTTTCATGCATTTTGGTTGCCTATGTAGTACGGTTTATAAAGTATGATATGTATAATATGTTTTATGTAATATGGACTTGAGAGTTTTCGATATATATATATAGCATTTTTTACATTGTATTTTCATGATACATAAGTTAAGCTTCCGTTTCATAGTTCCAATAACATTTGTAAGACTTCTATTATATGTCATTGTTAAGTATACCCAGTGGAAGAAAAAAGTGTGTGTATGTGTGTATATATATATATATATATAGAGAGAGAGAGAGAGAGAGAGAGAGCACTTTTTACATTGTATTTTCATGATGCATAAGTTAAGCTTCCACTTCATAGTTCCAGCAATGTTTGTAGGATTTATGTTTTATGTCATTGTTGAGTATACCCAGTGGAAAAAAAAAATATATACTTATTACTATTAGTACTTCTTATTAATTATAGTTGTACAGTGACAAGGGATCTCTCACGATACTCATGAGTTTATGGTCTTATAATATTAGGTTTTTCAACTACATTTTTTTCCTACATACAAGTTTTAATTAATGATTTTTTAAAGCCCACTTGTTAGAGGGATGTAATATGTCTTTTGCTACTTAGAGTTTAAGTACCCTTGTGGGTATTACTTCACGGGTAGAGAGGTATTATAAAACTTAGCAAAAAGTTGTGATAAATCTCACATATCAGATTGACCCATAAAAGGATTCAATATAAATGGTAACTCTAATGTCTATGAAATAAATCCTTTAATGAACAATAGTGTATTTAATTCTTAAATTGATTTGTGCACCAATAGGTGTAGTTTAGTTCTACTTAACGTAGGCTTTAATTTAAGGCTATTAGAACAATAATTATTGGCTACATTAAGAAGTATACAAAAGCCATATGTGGATCAATAAAGGATTCACTACTCTTAGTTACAAAAATAATAATAATAATAATCTTAATCATCAACTTGATTAATAGAAATGAGTATAAAAGTCCATAGTCATATTGGAATTTGAGTTATCAAGGTATCCAACTTTATCAGGTCATTTTTCCAAAAACCAAATGCTTAAAGTCAAAGGATGATTTAAGCTATAACTTATTTATGTGTCTCATCATTGATGAGATATCATATGATGGAAGGATTTGATCGTATGATAATTGTATTATTGGTAAATCTATGTCTTCCATTAACTTTATGCTAATTAGGTGGTCATGATGTTTTATTAGAGCTAATCTTGGTATGTGAATAGAGAGATAATTAATTGTATTTTAATCATAATCTTTTTCACTACTAGCATGAAAATTAACATGTAAGTCACACATAATCAAGGATTGATTACAAAGGTTTAAGATTATTAGGGTCTATTATTATATAAAGTTGATCACCATTGTTTTCAAAGAGTCAAGTATCTTGGCTCCAAAAAGTGTCCTAATATCATTAAGATACTTGATAATTTTGGTTACATTAAACTCCAAACGTCTTTGTTAGGTTAAGACTCTTAGTAATCCTAGTGCAATTAGGATTCATTGGGTTTCATGAATATAATGATTTTGACCTCTATTGATGGGTCATTAGGTCAATCATGTATGTCATGTTATGCATTTGGATTGATGTATTTTACGCTTCGAGTATTTGTAATATACATTAATCAGATCTAAGTAAGCAACATTAGACAACTATAAAAAAAATCCTTAAGTACCTAACAAGGACTAATGATGGTTTAATGGTTTATACAAGAGATCAAAAGCTCATTATAAAAACATAAAATGATGTGAGTTTTCAAATGGACATAGATAGTTTTGGATCACAATCGAGTTTTGTTTTTTGTTTGAATGATGTTGTAGTTAGATGAAAAAGCTCCAAAAAAAAAACATTATAATAGATTCCATAACAAATTCAAAGTATATTGCATTATATGATACAACCAATGAGGTAATTTGGTACGGTTCCCCATATTATTGACCATATAAAATCTTATTGCAACAACAATGGGGTAATAGCTTAGGCAGATAAGTTACGACCTTACCAATAGTCCAAACGTATACTTAGGTGATTCGACTTGATTAGAGAGAGTTTAACATGGCAATATGTAAATTTTTAAGGTTGACATAGATGATAACATAACTAACTCAATAACCAGGCTTCTATCATAGTATAAGCATAATAGGCACGTAACATCATTTGATATTAGACCATTAACTGATTAGTTATAATATAAATAGGAGGTTGTTAAAATAAGTACTCTAAAGCCAGTCATTTGGTTGATGTATCAGTATGAATTTGTAACTTGTATCATGTTTATGTTAATAAAAATTGCATTTCTTCATTATTGTTTTACTTTATGTAATTAGATTAATGTTTATATAATGGTAGATAAGCGATAAGGAAATCAATACATGTCATTAATCGTGAGAACTCTATATGCACATATAATACCTATTTTATAAATTATATATAGTTTAAGTATTACTTTAACCTAAAACATAGATAATATGATTAGTACTATCATAGTGTTTAATGATCCTACTAAAAAGAGTTACATGTTAATGTTATTCATTGACAAACTAGTGTAAATAGGCATGTTAAATAGACATATTTATCAAACGGACTTGTTAAGAAGATTCCATATAGATAGCAACCCTAGTGTCTATAAAACATATCTTTTGAAAAGTGATGGTACATGTTATCGTTTGACTTAAAGTCCTTAGATTATGTTGTACATAGATTGATATGGTTTAACACCAATCTTTAAGAAATGGTTATCACAATGGTAGTGATTTGACTATATTAAAAGATGTATAAATACTATAATGGATCAATAAAGAATTTATTACTCTTAAGTATGGGAGTAGATATCTATGTTAGACTACTGATGGATTTCAATGACCAATTAAATATATAGTCACAGTAAGATATAGTTATCACTCAATTCTATATTATATAATCATTGTTATATAAGTTAGCTAATACAAATTAAAGGTAATTTAATTTAGACACTATTTTTGTGTCTTAGCCTTGACAGGAAAGTGATTGATAAAAAGACCAAATTACACATAATCGTATTAATGATAGGTTCTTATCTATCAGTAACACTTTATTGTGTAGGTGTCATGATATCTTACTAGAGATTTATCTTAGTCTACATCTAAATGATTGATGGATTGTATACTCATCATGAATTTGCCTAGATCTAAAGGTCATAAGATCTAAAGGTCTTAGGTTGATAAAGTGATATATGCCTAGAATATGAGATGAAGGTTTCAAGTTTTATAAGATCATTGGATTTAAGTGAGATATTCTATACTTAAAGACCAAACTGTAGTAACATAGAATTTGAGGGGCTACAGTGATATAATTGAGATTTAACTTTATTCAAATTAGATAAAAAGATATTTGAATATTGAATAAGTGCTAGGTTAGCATGAATGAGCATTCCACTCATACGAACGACCATTTCTTATTCATAATTTATCTTATCCAATATTTTGTTACATATCCTATGCATTAATCATGGAATTAATGTTAATCAATATAATATCACATGAACAACTATTCATGCCTTTGGGCTAATTGTATAAATGATATGTCATACAAATGTCCAAGTTGTGTCACATTTACACCATATGTTACTCTCCTTTAGAATGCTTGTTCTAAAGTTTGTACATAAATAGTTATATATCAAACTGTATAGACTTTTGTCACTTTCAAAATTGTCAAATGCATACTGCCATTCTCAAAGATTCTGGTAGACTTCTTACACTCCCATCTTCTCTATGGTGTGTGTATTTTGTCTGGATCACCTTAGTGTCATCTTGTATTATATTGGAGAGCAATTATTATAAATGGTCACCATTAAAGTCAAAGAACCCTCCAAACACAAGTAAGTCACTCAAACACCATAGGGATGTGTTTTCGAACTATGCATAACATATAACATATTCAATTCATAGCATTTTCACGGATAAATATCATGTTCAAAATTTTAATTTACACTCATTGTGATGTGTTAATTTTTCAATCAATGATCTAAACCAGAAGCCTACTGTTAGGGTTATGCCTTAAGAGTATACTTGAAACTTTTCCTAATCCTAATTATTTAAAATGAGAAATCTAGGAGATGAACAAAATTAATATGAAGATAATATTGTATAATAAAACTAAATTTTTTGGATAAAAATATGGATAATCTTATTTTCATAAATTATTATATAATGAGAATTATGATTTAACTATGACATAAATATTATAATTTTAAATTTCTTTCTTATTTATAATTGGAGTGAATATAATCCTAACACCAAACATTAATCTTAACATTTAAGTTTTTTATTAATCTTAACACTTAAGTTTTGTATGCTCCTCTTCCCATTTCTTGCCAGGTGTCCGTGAGTGCCCACCCATGTTAACATTCTCCTTTGTGGATGACACTCCCATACGCACTCTTCCCCAGTGGGCTCACTTCCCTTCAATAATTGTATTAAGGAAATATCTTTCACCCTGACAACAGGAGAGCGTCTAACCACGCTCCACCAAATAGCGTGAACATGCTACTCATCTAAGAACACAGAGCCAAAATAAAATTATAAATAAATTATAAAAAAGATAAAGATAAAACCACCAATCGAGTTCCATCACCCATCGAACTCAAATCGACACAACTCAGGGACTTTTGCACCGGCGGGATCTATCCATCGATCCAATCCAAAACCTTCAAAGAGGCCAAACATGAGGAACCCATCCACGTCAGCATCAACTACTAATACGACCACCGCCGCCACCACCACCACCGGTACTCCGTGTTGCAGCAAGGTAGGGCTAAAGAGAGGCCCGTGGACGCCTGAAGAAGACGAACTACTCTCAAACTACATCAAGAAAGAAGGCGAAGGCCGATGGCGAACTCTCCCTAAACGGGCTGGCCTCCTACGATGCGGCAAGAGCTGCCGCCTCCGCTGGATGAACTACCTCCGCCCCTCAGTTAAACGTGGTCAGATCGCCCCCGATGAAGAAGATCTCATCCTCCGCCTCCATCGCCTTCTCGGCAACCGGTAATTACACTGAAAAAAAAAACCATAAAAAATTTAAGTTAGCAGCATTTAGGGTTTTTTTTTGTTTTTTTGTTAAATGATGTCAAGTGGGTTATTTTTGGTTTTTTTTTTGAAGGTGGTCATTGATAGCGGGGAGAATCCCGGGAAGAACGGATAATGAGATAAAGAATTACTGGAACACTCACCTGAGTAAGAAGCTGATAAGTCTAGGGATAGATCCAAGAACCCACAAGCCATTGAAAAATAAAAATGATCATCAAAATCAATCTTCTTCGGCTGAGGCAAACCCTCATAAAGCATCTTCTTCTTCATCCAAAGCGAAGCGCAGAACAAACCCTAAGCCTAATCCTGATCCTAATCCTAATCCTAATCCCGTTGTTTCGTTGCATTTGGAAGATCATCATAATGATACTACACTGATGATGATGAACACTTCTCAGCAACATCTGCAGCTTGACCACGAGAGCGGTCACGGCTACACAAGTTTGCTTAATTGTGAAGATGAATCTAGGGTTTTGGGACTGACAAACAGTGGTCATCATCACAATGAAGAAGATGAAGATATTAATTACTGTAGCGACGACATTTTGTCTTCGTTTCTCAATTCATTAATCAACGAAGATGCAGTCGCTGCACAACACCAAGCATTACAATTACAACAACAGCAACACAATCAGCCAACAGGGAACACGGCACAGCTTCCTGATACCTTAGTTTCGATTTCGCCATCGGCGTTTGGGCTCGGACCCAGCTGGGAATCTCCGATAATGTCATCTTCATTTAGCCAGAATGAACACAAAAGGATGCTGAATGATCGCGTTGAATAGCTGACTCGCTGCTTCCACTGAAGATAATGAGATTGGAGTTGCTAATTAGATTATCAGAATAATAGGGTTTGAATTTTTTTTCTAATTAAGTATGTGTTTATTTTGTGATCTTGTTCCACCTATTCATTATATCATTTACAGTGCAAGAGTGTTGTATTCTAAAAATATCAATGTTGTAGAAAAAAATTACAAGTGGAACAATATGTTTTATCAATCTAGAGGTGTGTGAATGTAATTTCATTATATAATCAATCCAATATTGTCATGTTTGTAAGACTAGATATAAATGTTTTGGTTCCAATTTCCACTTCTCAGTTCAACTATAATTTCAACTTTGAGCACATATTGTTGTTGCATTTCAGTATAAACCATATGAATATGGAAAGTTTCATACCTGTTGATATAAAAGAAGAAGTTCGAATTTCCTTAAACATATATTTGGTTATCCCGCCCACCAATTAAGCTTTTTTGTCCTATGTAATTGTGATAAAATTTAGAACAAGAACAAGATATTATATGCGTTCAATGAGTCTATATGTGTAAATCTGAGGTGTTTAAAATTATAGAGAACTCCATGAAAGGGCCTTATCTACCCCATGAACCCTAAAAAAAGGATCGCACGTTTCTTGAGAGTTTTGCTACTAATTGTTGAGTTCTTTCTTTCATGTGTACGTTTTTCATGTAAGAGTTGAGTTGAATAAAGTGCTTAATTATAACACAATCTCTAGTCCTTATAAGTTCTAGATTCGTCTACCACAACAATCAATTGCTTAATTCAGCTTTGAGCGTTGTGTGCAAATACTTGGTTACGTATATGGAATTCAATAGGAAGCTGTATGATTGAGCGTGTTTATTTGCAGGCATACATTATATTCAATAAATTATGATACATACTTCTGTTAACATCATCTCTTATGGACCAATAGATTCCTTCAATGAGCTTCAAAGATCAACATAAGGTTAAGATTACCCCTATTATCGTATCACTATCTTATACTCTATAATAACATATCAATACATGCTCTATTATCAATAGTAGAGATAGAGCTAACAAAGATCTGCATAGCTTAATTGAAAAGTTACAAGAACCTAAATACAAACAATAGGATCATTTGCACAACAACTTTCTGTTCTTTTGTTAATTTTCTTCACATACTAAGGTTGAATTACATGTTAGAAAAAAACTTAATTATGGTCGATTAGTAGTAAGTGTGTGAATGTAAAGTGTCTTAAGAATATGTAAAGTGTTTTAAGAATATGTGAAATAGCTTAAGAAAAATGTAAAGTATTATTAAGAATTATATTAGTTTTTTAGTCAAGTATGATATATTAAATATGAGTTTATAATTTATGTAAGATGAATCTAATAAATAAGTATCCTAAGTTTTAAGTTTATAAGAGTGAAGTGAACATTAATAATAAACTTATAAAATTTGTGATTATCTCATCTTATCTATAATATATGTTTTAAATATTATAATTCTCTGTCTCTGAATTATTCCTTTCAGATTATTTTCTTGAGAAAGTTTATGTTAGTGTTCACCTAGCTTTCAACACTACAGTCCTTAGTTAAAGTTATCAACCTGTTGAAAATTACTAAATATGAGCACAAAGCCACCTGAGATTCTTAGAGGTCGATAATCTTAACAGCCTAACACCGAAATAGAACCCTGAATGCATGTAAACTTAATTTTGTATTAAGGGATGTAGCATCGTTTTTGTAATGACATGCCATTTATTATCATATTTATTAACTTATTATTGTATATTAATTCATCCACTCATATTAATTTTGTCAATGCTTTTCAACTCATACATCTCCACTTATCTATAGGCGTATTTGACGTCAAGGAAGATATCTGCATGCATGAAATCATTTAATTTCGACATGCTTTATTATATTTTTCTGGTTTTTTTTCTCGTTCGCAACTATGTTTAAGAATATTTTTATCAAATAGACTAGTCTTTTCGATTTACACAAGCAGCATTTGATATGCAATAGTTCTTACCTAATTCTAGCTTTTTGCAATGAATATTTAGTAGTTTTGAGTAACGAGATATCTAAAATGTAAAGGGAAATTAGCTTCTAATCACATGCCATATGAGAGTAGAACGACTCACAGTGTTAGAGAAACTGTAGACTGGCTATGCGGCAGCCACTGACTGCGACATTCGACAGAACACGGCACGGCCATTGATGTTTTCCGGGAAGCAAGCTTCACTGATACATGAAGATTTTGTTAAAGTCTTGGATATGATGGCAAATGGCAGCCATATTAACCTCCTGAAAGCACCAGCAACCTGGTCAAATTACTCAGAAGCTTTAACACGTGGGCCTTAACCGAACCCACTTGTTGGGAAACATGGACTCGGCCCAAAGGAAAACATAACATGAAAAATAATATATGCATGTTAAAGATCCTTAAATAATAATAAATAATTTGCCAAATAACTATTTCCCACCCAAATGTTTATAATTTTCACCCCTTCATATTTTAAAAGTATAAATTCTCGTCCTGATAATGAAAACCATCATAACATCATTTTGTACAAACAAAAAGCAATTCAAATAAATTTTTTTTTGTATTTTCTTTCTTCCTTGTATCTTTTTTTTTTTTTTAATTTCTTCAACCTTAATTTCATGAAGCTTAAATTCATCTCAGCAACATTCAAAGATTGAGCTTAAATTTTCAAAAATAAATTCTAAAAGACAAGACTAATGGGAAACATTCTATCACTCTCCACCTCACACTTCCCTCTCAGTACTCCTGCGACTACCATACCCACCATTTTCCTTTTCTCTCCCTTAAATTGCCTCCTCCATTGCCATTGTTGCCACCTCCCCAGCCACCCCAATGCTCCTCCAAGCTCTAACCTCTAAAGCCCTATACCTCTACACCTAACCCCCAAGAATAAAATATCATCTAATCCCCTCAAAAACCTTAGAGGTTCCACCCATGTCTTTGTCAATAATATCCTTTCTCTCTTCACCAAACTCGACCTCTCCAAGTGAAAAAAAAAAAAAAAAAAAGAGTTTCAAAAGAAGAGAAAGAACATTTTCTCTAGAAAAGAGAGTACAGAAAGGAAAGATTTTTGTGGGAAATTTATGATAAGAAAGAGATTAAGCCACCATTCACCAACAATTCTTCCACAACTACAAACACCACTAGTGATTGGTAAGAAGGAAAGGAAACGAGAAACAAAAAAATAAAGGAAATGAATATTATCATAATTAGTTTATGCTATCTCTATAATTTACTAAAAATGTAAGGATAAACTAATAATTAAGATTTACATAAGTGTTTAAGGATAGTTCTGAAATTTTAATGAAATGATAAAATAATATTTTAATGCAAAACCAAACGATATTTATTAACGTATGAATGGCAATGAAATCTGGATTTTTCAGAGTCCGAAAACAAAAATTTTGTTGTTTCATCAAAGTTTAAATAGAAATTATTCACTTAACCTAAATAATTCAGTGAGATTTTCTTGAATAAACACAGATAATATGATACGCTATAATCTAAAGAATATTAACTTTAAAAACAATAACAACATATATCTACTCTCTAAAAACTAACATTCAAAACAAAACATAAATAACTATTAGCCCAAAAATGTCAAAAAAGGTTTGAACTTAATGAAGAATCAATGAAAATTAATTAATTATTAATCTTTAGATGATGAGTCGATGATCTTTGACCTAAATATTCAGAGACTTATATCTGACCATCAAGTCAATCTTAAGCTACCAGTCAAAGAGTTGATTATGTGATTGGTGGATGGTTTACTTGTTGTAAGTCCTCCTATATTCTTTGTATCTTAAAATCAAGGGCTCAAATTTTACGAAAACAACAAGACAAAATTGAAAATTGCCCTACCCTATGAATCTTACATTGAATATATATATATATATTGCATTAAGTTTTGTAATTATGGAATTTTTTTTAATTTTATAGTTTCAATTTTTTTTGGGTATGCTTGAATTGTAAGAGATTACGGTAAATTAAGAGACATCTGATTACTTGCTTTCAACTTTCTAGTAAATATATCGTAGCACTAAAACAGAACAAAAATAAAGGAAACTAAATGATTAATACTAAAGAAATTAAAGGATATTTGACCTTTTTATCATTTTCTTCATCTTTTTCTTCTTTCTAATTATTATTATTATTATTATTACAATACATTTTAGTATTAATGAAGAAAGTTAGAATTTTCTGTTGATCAAAGTGGGATTACATTTTTCTCTTCATTAAAAAAAAAAAAAAAAAAAAACTCTATAATGACTAAATTTGGAAAATATGTCACCCAAATTCCAATTAGTCTATAGAATATATGCATCTTTGTGACAAAGGAAAACATATATTTTATAAGCCATTATTATTTGATAAAACTATGTATTATATTATGCTATGCGAAAAGATTTATTGCATTCTAATGAACTATATATAATAACGTGAGAAAAACATTTGGTTTTATATATCTGATCATTCTTCTGTCAAATCCTAATACAAATTAAGTTTTGCACAGAAAAACAATTTCCGAAAATGAGTTTGAAATTTCCTGAGATTTGTTCCGCCGGCGGCTTTATTTGGTTTTGGTTTCTTTTGCCTTTAACATGAACACAAAGTTTGTATTTTATACAAATAATCATCAATATAATCATGTTATTGTAAGGTAAAAGATTTCACAAAGCGAAATTTAACATTCACTAACAAATGGCAACAAAGAAATCAAGAAAACGAATCATTTTTTCAATGCTTTTGAAAATATAAAGCAAGAATATGACTAACCTTTTGTATCCTATTTGGCAGCAAAACTTGTGCATGGAAAAGCATAACCATTTGATTTTAAGTTTGAGACCTTTTCACAAATTGCAATGGAGTATGATAAAACAATGATAAAATGGGGTCGAGGGAATCTAGCATTGTAATCTTAAAATAAAGAGAAAAAAGGGTTATAAATAGAAAGAGAGATGTACATAGAGAGGGAGGAGGGAGGGGATGAAGAAATGAAAAGAGGAGAAGAGAGAAATCTAAGTACGAACTCCTAATACCCCACAAGTTTAGAATTGTAGGGAGAAGGACAGGTGTCGGTAAAGGGTATAGTAAAACAAAGGAGGAGATTTTGCATTGGATTGACCAGTAGATTTGTGAGAATTTGCGACGGGGAAACCGAGTGAGGAGGTAAATGGCAACCAAACGTTCTTAAGGTGGGTAAAGGGTCAGAAAATAATGTTAGACAGACCAACCTTTCTAGATTTTGAAGTCCTATAAATTCAAGGCCATCCAATTTTTCCTTGTTAAAATTCAGCTTCAACTGCCAATCAGCAATGCTTGGTCAAACTCTCAAATGTTATGTTGTTGGCTAAGGGTCCAGTCATTTGGTACTGTTCAGATTGACTTTCAAGTTTGATACTCCTAAATGGGGTTTATCACCTTTGCCCCCCTGAACCGAGCAACTCTTCTTGCTCACCTTCAGTCTATCCGTCGTTCATAACAAACCTCAAGGGTGCAAAGTGTTTTTGACCTTCATAAATGGAACAATTAGTTGTACCTGCATTTGGGTGTGAGTATAAAGAAAGGGATACACCGGCATTTAGGCTAAGAAAGTTTGGTCCCTCATTTTGTTTAGTTCTTCCATTTTCAGGGGACAAAACCGTTCCCTAACAGCATGGATCAAGGTATTAATTACTACTGTTATTGAATCAAAGGATATTTACGATAAATTTTAAGAACCTTAAAAACTATTTTGAGAAAGATACAAAATATCATAATGTTTCAAATTTAAAATCTCAAAATTAGTCTAAGTGATTAAAAGAGTGACTGTTTTCTAATAAACTAAAGTTTAAGTCACAAACGACATATTATAATAAAGTTATATCTCTCTAATTTAAATAAATTATGGATTAAAAATATTTAGTTAAAATAATAATAATAATAATTACTATTATTATTATTATGCTTCAAATTTGTCTCTTTCTACAACATTATGTAAGGTTTTGTTTTTCAACTTTTAAGTTAATAGTTGGTCGCATCTTGTAGAAACACATGTCATCATGGTTGGCTAACTATGTCTAAAAAAGGTTTGTACATCCACTTGGATGCATTCAGGCAAATAGGCAGAACATATGTAGGATAAAGTGACCCATTATCATGTCCATTAATCTTTCACATCCCTTATGAAGGCTTGCAAATCATCCTGACAACCCTATTGACTTTGTAGTTATTGACACAATTTATATCATAAGGCAAATATGAACCTTTGAGTAATCACAAAATGTAAAATACCATTCAAGCTAATTGTTTGACCATCTAGGAGTAATGAGACAATCATATTCCATCACATCAAATTTGATCTATTGAGCAATCTTTTAATTAACTAAATCTCATTAATGTGTGAAAGAGGATATTGATTGTGCATTTGTTCTCAACAAATTTTGATTAATTTATTACTTAACCATAAATATTAGCATTTTAATTTCGATGTTGGAGATATGCTAATTGGAATATGAAGTAATTTGCATTACTAAAATAGGGTATGAGTTTCTTCAGTGGGAAGGATCAAAGACCTGCAATACTAAATAGGCCAAATTACTTATTCCCACCGAAGGTTTGTTGTAAAGATCCCACTGTCTAATTTTGAAAAACCCAAACATCCACCCCTTAACCATTTTTCATCTCTTTTTTTGACTTTTTTGATAAAATAATTAAAGTATCCTCGTTACAAAAAATAAATATAATAAAAATATAAAATTTTTATTAAAAATAAAATTAAAAAACCACTATCATCGATGACGGTAGCCACCGATAAACAAATTAAGATGGCCTCTTGGTTATAAGACAGTCAAATTTGGTCACTTCTACCATCAACTGTAGTAAACAACAACTGTTAGGGTCAAGACTGGTCATTTTCAACTGTATTTAATGACGAAAACAGTCAGATTTAATCGTCTCTATTAGAAATGACGAAGGCCGATTTAACCTTCTCTATCAAATAGAACAACCAGATCTGGTTATCCTGTAAATCATGAGGCCTATAGGCGGCCACCCCCATCGGAAAGGTTACTGATGATAGTATCTGTTTTTATATTTTTAATTTTTTATAATTTTTTAATATTTTTATAAAATTTATTTTATTATTTTTTAAAATTTTTATCAAACAATAAAAATTATTTTTTGATCGTTATTTTAATATTTTTATAATTATTTTTATAAATTTTTTAATTTTAAAATTTTAACCAATAGATAGATGTATAAATTAAATAAAAAATAAAAAAAAGAAATTTTGTCTTTTGAACGAATCTTAGTTGGGATTATGTCCCTTAGCCTAATAAATATTCATGAATGTCATGGGGATATTTAGCCTCCACTTGTACCCGCAAAATCTTCTTCCATTATTATTATTTTTAATCTGCCCAATGGATAAACCATTTATTATTACCTGGTTTTTTTCTCAATTCCACAAAGATCTTGCTTTATAACATACATTTTGTATAAGACATGCTCACAATGATTTTATAAATTTTTATACATTCAACTCTAATTCCTGTAATCGTTTGATGGTTTACATTGAAAGGGAAGTTTTGGTTACGATTCATAATAAAAATATCATCCAATATTTTTAGAATATATCAAAACAAATAATTGTATTAAATTAAATATATTCGCATATATCATTCTAACTAGCCTTTATATTTCAATAATTGATATTAAAACATTCAAATTTTTAAGTACGTTTATTTTGACTTGATTCTTTGATTTATACGCAGGAAGACATGTGAATCTTTAATTTGGACGATTAAGTTTTGATTTTAACAATTGAATCTGGAGTTACAAAGCCTAAAGATAGATTACTTTTGATATAAACACTTTTAATTATATTAGATTTAAGTCGATGAATCTCCGTGGCTTTTTGGCTCCTTTTACATTGAGAAGTTTTTCATATAAAAAATTTTTTTGTACCATTACATATTTGTTTTTATATTATTTCCTTTGTTCAAGATTCAGTAATTTGTTTTTTTTCACTGATTGATAGACAAATAATGAAGGAGCCATGAAAACCAAAGTAGTTCATAGAATTCAATTTCTAGTCCAGATTCCTTCACACTTATCAGCAATTTTTACCATCTACTTCATTGCCAAAATCTGTAAGTATCATCTTATAAACAAGTAAATGTAACAAGAAAAAGATAAAGTAAGAACAGAAACTAACATTCAACCACTTTTTATGGAATCGGAATAAGAACAAAATGTAAATCAATATAAGTTGACACTATGCAAGAGATACAGGCTTTTCAGATGGACAAGAATTACGAATCACCAATAAAATGAAAGAACTGAAAATGAAACAAGAAGCCTGAAGTAAAATCAAAGCTGTCATTCTGTGACCGAATCAAGATGCAACAAAACATACTACTGAGATGTGAATCACTTTAAGATAAAGGCAACAGGAGTCGCCAACCTGGTCAGCAGGTATTAACTCCATCCTTGCAGTCTTTAGTCAAATTATAAAAGGTCTCCACACGTGTCTTTGCCCTGTAAAAGACTTCAGTATCCACAGCAACTTTCATGTATCCATCAAACTCAACAGGTTGTCCCTTGTTCAAAGATGTGGTCTCGTTGTACCACTCACTTGTGTTACTCCAAAGCTCCCTGTAGTCTTCAAGCAGATGGACCTTGTACTGGGACCTTAGTTTATCAAAGTAATTATAAAATGGTTCATTGGTTGCAATATACAAATGTCTCCAAGGTTGAACCATTCCCTGTAGCTTTGCAAGGAGAGCGTCAGGTGATGTGTCAAAATCTAAATGGGGCCAGAGCTCCTTATTTTGAGCTTTTTCGCCTCGAACCACATGAACTGCATCAAAATCCCAATCCATTTTGCCACTGATCTCTGTGACTATATTCATCAATCTCTTTGATTTCCACAAAGCATGCCATGGCCTCTGAATATATTTTGCAGCTTGCCCTTCACACACTCTATACCAATAATTCTCTGGCTCTGGAGCATCGAGCCGCCTCCAAATAATTGTGCTTTTAACTTTCCTAAGTTTCATTGGTGTAACCTTATGTGTAAAAACTTTCTTAATAGGCACTTTCCTCTTATGGCTCTGATCCCATTTCTTCCAATCCCTCAAAAACTCACCTTCCTCTACAATCGATGCCACCTCCTTAAGATGCTCAAAGTCAAAATAATATCGAAAATCCTTCCCCTCCTCGTCCTTATTGCTTGGGTTATATGTTGCTGATAAGCAAACACTCAAATCCATTACAAAAGTTCTATTCAAATACATAGCCTCTCCCAAACCACACAAAAAACTCCACAGGTATTGATTCATTCCTTTACAATAATCCCCTCCACGCGAATAATACAAGTATCTCCCTTTCCAAAATTTCGTCTCTGACTCCAAAGTAGGGATTGTATCATTGATCTCATCGTCACGAATTTTTGGTGCAACTTTCGTATTCACACCACTCCTGGTAGTATTAAATCTATTTCTAAACATCCTCCTGGCATTAACACCAGAATGCCAACCACTTGCATACACAACTTTGTAAGTACAATTCTCCCCGATATCAAATCTATACCTCCTAAAATCCCTATACCTCCTCCAAGACTTCTCTTTCTTGTTCCTAAACCTCCAAGCAACATCACACTCATTTGATTTCGAACCATTAACTGGAGTTTTGTACTCCAAAAACACAATTGACTTAAAATACTTCAAGTTAAACCTCTCAACCGTGATCAATAACCGCGGGTCAGAACAATTTACTAGCTTCAAATCATCACACTCTGGTTCAGTCATGACTGTCAAATTCTTTATTTCTTTCTCAGATTTCTCAATCACTGCTTCAGTGATGGAACTAACAGGTGAAGCAGAAGGGCTCAATAGAATTGGCAAATCTTCACCAGTTTTGAGGATAGATTTGTCATCTTTAAAAGTAGCATTTTCAGCTTGAGTGAATAGCTTTGTAAAAGCTGGTGCAGATTCAAGCCATGGATCTGGAGGCTGATATGTGATAGCGATTACAGTAAAAATAAGAACTGAGAATACAAAGACTGAGAATAATACGTTGCTTATAAGTTTTATCAAATTCTGGCCTATTGGCTTCGCACTTGTATTTGACTCTTTCATGGGATTTACCTAATCTCAAATACCCGATTCCCTAAGCTAATCAGATCTTCAAATTTCCCTAAAAAAATAAGTAGCTTTTCCGCAACAGAGAAAATGTAAGAAATTTGAAGTGAAAAGGCTTTGCTTGAAGACTTACAAGAATTCCTTGATGAGTTTTGCTCACTCTTCTATACCCAGGCTTCAGATTCAATCAGATCTCGAAACAAAATCGCGAAGCTGGTGTTCGGGGGGAGAGAAAGTGCAGGGAAGTGGAGGAAAATTGAAGTAAACTACTTGGCTTAACTCACACTGACTTCAATTCCTTGATGGGTTTTGCTCACTGCAGAAAACCCATAAGCTAAAACTAATCAAAACATGAACTTCAACGAGACAAGGTGTCTGGAAAGAGAGAAAATGCAGAAAATGTAGACAAAATGGACAAGATTGCAGACAAGAGAAGTAGGAGGGATGCGATCTGTTTCGTCCGACGAATCAAACTTCTTGTTGACAGTTCACTTTCGTGGGTAAAGGAGGTAGCAAAGAGATTTGGACATTTAAACTAATAATTAATAAAATACTGGCTAGTTTTTGGCGGAAAGAAGTAAAAGATTACCTTCTATGGCTGATTGAAACAATTCGATAATTTTTTATCTGGCCAAACGAATAAATCCCACTGAAGGTTTCCTTAAATGACAAAGCCTCGTTTATGAAGATTTAAAAATTTAAGTATTTATTTTTATTTTTCAAAAAAATTAAAATATTTTTTTATAAAAATAAATAATATTAATATTAATATAAAATAATATTTTTGGTTATTACTTCTATCTTATATATCTTCTTGGCAAGGAATCTTAAATTTTGTTGGTTCTTGAACATAGAATTGGTTCAAGAGCAAAAGATGGTACAGGTATTATATGATTCATTGAGCTTGTATCATTCTTATGTTTATTTTAGTTTGAATCTGCACTATTTTGGTGATAATTTTTACCAATGAAGCATGGTTTCTTTATTAACCAATACCGAATGTCATCAGTTATTGATATAATTTGTTTCTTGTTAATGGTTATTCAGATGCATAAAAAATTGAATCTGTCCATCTTAACTGGTGAAAGTAAATGTTAGAACTTGGAAAGGAAAATAACCAAAATAATTATACTATTTTATTTAATGTTTATTGAACAAGACACCTTAATTTTCTCTTATATGAGTGTCATCTTATACGATACTATTAAAAGAAGCCAAAAAAGTTTTTGTACACATGCCTTCACAAATTGCAATTCATGAGAAAATTGATGTGCCATTATACGAAACTAGGTAACCGGAAAAGCAGTTAGATTGTCCTGAGCCTGTCGAATATAAATAGTTTTGTGTCATATGATTGGATAGATACATATAAGTAAGTTCTATTAATCGGGTGCAAATTTCAGTCAAGAAGAGCATGGTTGTAATCATGGAAATGGAAATTTTTGTAAATGAAGCGGGACAACCATTTAGAAGCAGCAAAGAAAAGTACAGCCATGGAAACCAATGTGATCCTACCAGGCACCGCCATCTTGTGCTTAGTTGCAGCGACAACCCCTATAGAAATTATGGACATAAGCTGGAGTATAACCTCAAGTGCACTGAGACCTTTGTGCGCCGAGCTACAGCTGCGACAATTCACCACATGAGACCAGTACCTGGAAGAAAACATGAACAACTTACATCAGAAGCAAATTCCCAAAGACAAGATAATTGATTCTGAACATACATAGGAGGTTACCTATCCATTAGCTGCTCTTTAGGAATTGGAGGAAGGGCGAGATCGAATTTGAACTTGTCTCCCCAATTAATCTGACCACCTGAGTACTTGTTCAACCATTTTCTGAAAGCAACCACATTGGCATCTGATTTTGTTGGCACAAAACAGGCCTTTTGCCAATTTGAAGGGCCTACAGCCATTATCTTCAGCTCCTGAATGGTAGCCAGAAGAAGATCAAGAAATGTTTCAAAATAGGTGAAAACGAAACAGGATAGAAAAAAATTACCTCCAAATGAAGAAAGTACAAATCTGAATCAAGAACAAGATTTAGGCTCAAATGAAATATCCATCTAGGAAAAATTCGGTCAATCCAAACTGCAAAATTTCTGAGAAAGCACCATATTACTCTGCTTTTCCCTGGACTAACTGGAACACACATAGAGATTAAAACAACCCTTCGTTGCGCCACCTGGTTCAACCAAAGAATGTAAGCACAGAAATAGATCCACATTGCAGAAGAACAGATTCAAGCCTGCTGCTATTTTACCGTTTTGTTATCTGCTGGTGACACTGAGTCATTATTTCCTTTACGTACACTACTACTTTCATCTGCAACAACTTCAGGAAAAGCATAATAAACACTAGGAGCTATGAATTTGCTACCACCCCATTCGCGCTTTGAAGTGAAACCATTTATTCCTAAGCCTTGTGCCGTCATTTCAATCGGTACACCTCCTTGTCTATCAGCCTTAACTGTGAAACAAATCAAGAGCTTAGCATCAATCATTTGAACAAGAATCTGACTGAATTTTTGTCTTTTAAAAATGGATGATGCTAGTCAACCATTTTCTGTGCCATATAATCAAATTTGTAGTTTAAAAAAAGGCTTAAAGAGATATAGAACATAATAAAGAAGTTGAATTAGTAGTTCTTATCTGTCTTTGGCTTGTGGAATTCTCATTATCTTATAATGTGCATATGGTACATGAGCCGGGTCCATTAGATTTTCAATTAAGACCTCATACCTGGAATATTCCACTGAATTCAATCTCTCTTTTTCAGCAGGTGAAATAGAAACATAGAATATGTGGAGAGGATATGTGTGTATATATATTTTCATACCCATAAGGCATGTCTCTGTTTCCAATTGATTTGGTGTACGAAGGGTCATCCATTTCAGGGATGTAGGGAGGTTTTTTCTTCAGCAGAATATCTTTGTATTGTGGTTCAGACTTTGGCCAAAACCATACAATGCCATTCTGCACAGTGCTTGGATAAGCATTTACACATGCCTTCTTGAATGTGTGGACCTGAAAATTGACAAAATGTCAATTAAACTCGCATTTTGCAGATTATTCAACTCTACAAATCTTGAATATTAAAGGAACATCCATACAGTTAGCGAAGAACATCAAAAAGATCAAGTTTTTGTGAAGCCATTTTGCACCCCGCAATAGCATTTAGGGCTTAAAACATCCCCTCCTGGACCTAACAAAAGTAGGTAATGCAGACACACGGATATGCTAAGAGATATGGGAACTTATATAACACATTAAGATACCGCTAATACTAAACCAAAAGCTTAAGCTAACAAATGAAACAGGAGTTCAATGGTAATCTAAGAATCACAAGCAACATGCCAACATCAAGAACAAGAAAAAAGAAGTCAAGCACAAGCAATTTTTACTGGAGGGCCATCCGCAGGAGCCTGGGGAATGAATTTACAGTCACCAGAGCCACTGAAACACCACCCATGGTACACACACTGCAGCCTGCCCCACTGATCAATCCTCCCTTCTGACAAAGGCGCCAATCTATGAGGACACGTGTCATCAAAAACTCTCCAGGCACTCTCATTCTTATCCCACCACACCACCACATCAAGCCCCAAAACCCTCTTAGCATGTGGCACTCTCTTATCCAAGTCACAAACTGGCATCACTGGATACCACTGTGCAAACCAGTCAAACTTCTCTCCAGTGTCAAGCTCATCATCATCAGCTGAAACTGTTGCTGCCGCCGCTGCTTGGGATGAAAGGGCCGTGTAAAGCTTTGACCTTGATGGCAAGCTTTTATGACATACTGAGAATGAAGTAGGCAACAACAGGGGTATCGTGAGTTGTTGAAGTTTGTTGAGTGAAGTAGTTGAGTTGTGAAATGCAGGGAACAAGGAAGCTGTTACAGCTTCCATTTTTGCTTGCTTTGAAAAAAGTTAACCGACAGCTGAGAGAATTTCTAGTTGGATGGATAAGAAGTTTGTATACTCTTTTGCGAATGAATATGAGTGGACGGCTCTGCTTGTTGCCTGAAGCTCCACTGTCACTGTCACCATGATTAGCGTATACGAATTATTTATGGCAAAAAAGTCTTATTCCCGCACCGGTTTGCTGAAACGAGAAGGCAATATTTGTTAAATATAAAAAAATTAAATTCTCATTAATTAAATACATTTTTAAATTTAATTATATTTTATTTTTAAAAATTTTTAACTATTTTTTATTTTAATTTATATAATTATATTAAAATAAAATTTTATTAATATAAATACAGGTTAAAATATTAATGATAAATAATTATATATTTAGATTAAATTAATTTTTATAAATTTTATGAGCTTTTGAAATTTAAAAATTTTGAGAATGTTGCTTAAATTTTAAAATTTTAATATGTCTTTTAATAATTTTAAAATGATAATTATATCTAAAAATACAATAAATTAAAAAAATAAATATTATGGCTATAATATATTTTTAAAAAATATAAATAAATATAATAATTTTTAAAATATGATAGTAAAATTATTTATTTACCCTTAAAAAATTTAAGAAATAATGTTTATATTCAAATACATCTCTCTCATGACATTTGAATAAAATAACCTTATATTTGGAATAAAATGTAATTTTTTTAATTTAGGGGTCTTTTTAAATTTAAAAAAATTTGACATGTTTTAGAAATTTTTAAATTTCAAATATCTCTTCATAGTTTCAAAAATGATAATTACACCCCCAAAAACAGAAATTAAAGGTACAAATATTATATTACAAATTACTAATGTTATAAAATATTTTCAAAAAATATGAATGAATATAATAATTTTATAAACAAAGAAATGAATTATCCATTCACAATTGATAAGTTTGAAAAAATAATGTTTATACTTTAAATATATTTCTATTATAATATTTGAATAAAATGACATAAACACTCTTTGATCTGATAAATCTAACAGTTGAGTTTTAATATATGAATAAAAAGTTGGTTTTTCAGAACTTATTAAATCAAAATTTGTCATTTCATCAAACCTTTTGGCCATTATTTATTTCTTTCTTTTTTAAGCCTTCAATGTTACTCAATATCACAAATATCATTTATAAAAAAAAAAAAAAAACCCCAGTATATAATGAATCCCAATTGTTGAACTAATGCAACTCTTTCATTAAGGTCATAAAATACATTCATTTCTCATTTAAATCTTGTGCTTTTGTTATAGTGAATACCTAAGATACTTCATACGAAAGTATAACATATAAACCCCAGGGGTTGACCTTAGTGGTGAGGGATCAAGGGGTCATGAAGGAGGTCAGGTTTGAACTTTATCCCCAGAAGTGCAGCATCGCAACTGCTGCAGTTGACAACATGGGAACATTACCTGCAAAATTATGATCATTGAAGCATGCCTGAAACTTATTTATTATCTGTTGTGCTTTCGTTACTGTTCTCTTGGTGGAAGAGTGCCATTGAATTTTCCTTTCCAATCAATTTGGCCAGCAGCATATTTGTTTAACCATCTCCTGAAACCAACCACAAAGGCATCTACCTTGGTAGGCATTTCTATCTTTGTTCAAATGTTAAGAGCTATCAAAAAGCTAAATAAATATATCTTTGGTTAGTTCTATCTTACATATCTTGTTGGCAAGGAATCTTAGATTTTGTTGGTTCTTAAACTTAAAATTGGTTCAAGAGCAAAAGATAGTAAAGCTATTATATGATTCCTTGAGCTTGTATCATTCTTATGTTTAGTTTAGTTTGAATCTGCACTATTTTGGCGATAATTTTTACCAACGAAGTATGGTTTCTTTATCAACCTATACCGGATGTCGTCAGTTATTTATATAGTTCGCTTATTGTTAATGGTTATTCAGACGCATAAAAAATTGAATCTGCCCATCTTAACTGATGAAAGTGAACGTTAGAACTTAGAAAGGAAAATGCCTAAAATAATTATACTATTTTATTTAATGTTTATTAAACAAGACACCTTAATTTTTTCTTATTTGAGTATCATCTTGTATGATACTATTCAAAAAAGCCAAAACAGTTTTTGTACACATGCCTTCACAAATTGCAATTCATGAGTAAATTGATGTGCCATTATATGAAACTAGGTAACCGGAAAAGCAGTTAGATTGTCCTGAGCCTGTCAAATATAAATAGTTTTGTATAATATGATTGGATAGATACATATAAGTTTGTTCTATTAATGGGGTCCTAATTTCAGTCAAGAAGAGCATGGTTGTAATCATGGAAATGGAAATTTTTGTAAATGAAGTGGGACAACCATTTAGAAGCAGCAAAGAAAAGAACAGCCATGGAAACCAATGTGATCCTACCAGGCACCGCCATCTTGTGCTTAGTTGCAGCGACAACCCCTATAGAAATTATGGACATAAGCTGGAGTATAACCTCAAGTGCACTGAGACCTTTGTGCGCCAAGCTACAGCTGCGACAATTCACCACATGAGACCAGTACCTGGAAGAAAACATGAACAACTTACATCAGAAGCAAATTCCCATAGACAAGATAATTGATTCTGAACTTACATAGGAGGTTACCTATCCATTAGCCGCTCTTTAGGAATTGGAGGAAGGCTGAGATCGAATTTGAACTTTTCTCCCCAATTTATCTGACCTCCTGAGTACTTGTTCAACCATTTTCTGAAAGCAACCACATTGGCATCTGATTTTGTTGGCAAAAAACAGGCCTTTTGCCAATTTGAAGTGCCTACAGCCATTATCTTCAGCTCCTGAATGGTAGCCAGAAGAAGATCAAGAAATGTTTCAAAATAGGTGAAAACGAAACAGGATAGAAAAAATTACCTCCAAATGAAGAAAGTACAAATCTGAATCAAGAACAAGATTTTGGTTCAAATGAAATATCCATCTAGGAAAAATTCGGTCAATCCAAACTGCAAAATTTCTGGGAAAGCACCATATTACTCTGCTTTTCCCTGGACTAACTGGAACACACATAAAGATTAAAACAACCCTTCGTTGCGCCACCTGGTTCAACCAAAGAATGTAAGCACAGAAATAGATCCACATTGCAGAAGAACAGATTCAAGCCTGCTGCTATTTTACCGTTTTGTTATCTGCTGGTGACACTGAGTCATTATTTCCTTTAGGTACACTACTACTTTCATCTGCAACAACTTCAGGAAAAGCGTAATAAACACAAGGAGCTATGAATTTGCTACCGCCCCATTCGCGCTTTGAAGTGAAACCATTTATTCCTAGGCCTTGTGCCTTCATTTCAATCGGTGCACCTCCTTCTCTATCAGCCTTAACTGTGAAAAAAATCAAGAGCTTAGCATCAATCATTTGAACAAGAATCTGACTGAATTTTTGTCTTTTAACAATGGATGATGCTAGTCAACCATTTTCTGTGCCATCTAATGAAATTTGTAGTTTAAAAAAAAGGCTTAAAGAGATATAGAACATAATAAAGAAGTTGAATTAGTAGTTCTTATCTGTCGTTGGCTTGTGGAATTCTCATTATCTTATAATGGGCATATGGTACATGAGCCGGGTCCATTAGATTTTCAATTAAGACCTCATACCTGGAATATTCCACTGAATTCAATCTCTCTTTTTCAGCAGGTGAAATAGAAACATAGAATATGTGGAGAGGATATGTGTGTATATGTATTTTCATACCCATAAGGCATGTCTCTGTTTCCAATTGATTTGGTGTACGAAGGGTCATCCATTTCAGGGATGTAGGGAGGTTTTTTCTTCAGCAGAATATCTTTGTATTGTGGTTCAGACTTTGGCCAAAACCATACAATGCCATTCTGCACAGTGCTTGGATAAGCATTTACACATGCCTTCTTGAATGTGTGGACCTGAAAATTGACAAAAATGTCAATTAAACTCGCATTTTGCAGATTATTCAACTCTACAAATCTTGAATATTAAAGGAACATCCATACAGTTAGCGAAGAACATCAAAAAGATCAAGTTTTTGTGAAGCCATTTTGCACCCCGCAATAGCATTTAGGGCTTAAAACATCCCCACCTGGACCTAACAAAAGTAGGTAATGCAGACACACGGATATGCTAAGAGATATGGGAACTTATATAACACATTAAGATACCGCTAATACTAAACCAAAAGCTTAAGCTAACAAATGAAACAGGAGTTCAATGGTAATCTAAGAATCACAAGCAACATGCCAACATCAAGAACAAGAACAAGAAAAAAGAAGTCAAGCACAAGCAATTTTTACTGGAGGGCCATCCGCAGGAGCCTGGGGAATGAATTTACAGTCACCAGAGCCACTGAAACACCACCCATGGTACACACACTGCAGCCTGCCCCACTGATCAATCCTCCCTTCTGACAAAGGCGCCAATCTATGAGGACACGTGTCATCAAAAACTCTCCAGGCACTCTCATTCTTATCCCACCACACCACCACATCAAGCCCCAAAACCCTCTTAGCATGTGGCACTCTCTTATCCAAGTCACAAACTGGCATCACTGGATACCACTGTGCAAACCAGTCAAACTTCTCTCCAGTGTCAAGCTCATCATCATCAGCTGAAACTGTTGCTGCCGCTGCTGCTTGGGATGAATGGGCCGTGTAAAGCTTTGACCTTGATGGCAAGCTTCTATGACATACTGAGAATGAAGTAGGCAACAACAGGGGTATCGTGAGTTGTTGAAGTTTGTTGAGTGAAGTAGTTGAGTTGTGAAATGCAGGGAACAAGGAAGCTGTTACAGCTTCCATTTTTGCTTGCTTTGAAAAAATTTAACCGACATCTGAGAGAATTTCTAGTTGGATGGATAAGAAGTTTATATACTTTTTTGCGAATGAAGATGAGTGGACGGCTCTGCTTGTTGCCTGAAGCTCCACAGTCACTGTCACCATGATTAGCGTATACGAATTATTTATGGCAAAAAAGTCTTATTCCCACGCAAGGACTTACTCCCGCACCGGTTTGCTGAAACGAGAAGGCAATATTTGTTAAATATAACATAATTAAATTCTCATTAATTAAATATATTTTTAATTATATTTTATTTTTAAAATTTTTTTAACTATTTTTTATGTTAATTTATATAATTAATATTAAAAATAATAAAAAATTTATTAATATAAATACAGGTAAAAGTATTAATGATAAGTAATTATATATTAAGATTAAATTGTAATTTTTATAAATTTTATGAAGTTTTTGAAATTTAAAAAAAAATTTAAGAATGTTGTTTAAATTTTCAAAATTTTAATATGTCTTTTAATAATTTTAAAATGATAATTATATCTAAAAAATATGATAAATTAAGAAAGTAAATATTATAGTTATAATATATTTTAAAAAATATAATAATTTTTTAAAAATATGATAGTAAAATTATATATTTATCCTTAATAAATTTAAGAAATAGTGTTTATATTCAAATACATCTCTCTCATGATATTTGAATAAAATAATATTATATTTAGAATAAAATGTAATTTTTTTTATTTAAGTGTCTTTTTAAATTTAAAAAAATTTGACACATTTTAGAAATTTTTAAATTTCAAATATCTCTTCATAGTTTCAAAAATGATAATTACACTCCAAAAAACACAAATTAAAGGTACAAATATTATATTACAAATTACTAAGATTATAAAATATTTTCAAAAAATATGAATGAATATAATAATTTTCTAAACAAAGAAATGAATTATCCATTCATATTTTATAAGTTTGAAAAAATAATATTTATACTTAAAATACATATCTATCATAATATTTGAACAAAATGACATAAACACTCTTTGGCTGTTAAATTTAACAGTTGACTTGTGATATATGAATAAAAAGTTGGTTTTTCCGAACTTAATTGATAAAAATTTGTCATTTCATCAAACCTTGGATGGGAAACAATCTTTTGGCCATTATTTATTTTTTTTCCTTTTTAAGCCTTCAGTGTTATCCAATATCACAAATATCATTTAAAAAAAAAAAAACCCAGTATATAATGAATCCCAATTGTTGAACTAATGCAACTCTTCCATTAAGGTCATAAAATCCACTCATTTCTCATTTAAACCTTGTGCTTTTGTCATAGTGAATACCTAAGATACTTCATACTAAAGTATAACATATAAACCCCAGGGGTTGACCTTAGTGGTGAGGGATCAAGGGGTCATGAAGGAGGTCAGGTTTGAACTTTATCCCCAGAAGTGCAGCATCGCAACTGCTGCAGTTGACAACATGGGAACAGTACCTGCAAAATTATGATCATTGAAGCATGCCTGAAACTCATTTATTATCTGTTGTGTTTTCGTTACCTGTCCAGCAGCTGTTCTCTTGGTGGAAGAGTGCCATTGAATTTTCCTTTCCAATCAATTTGGCCAGCAGCATATTTGTTAAACCATCTCCTGAAACCAACCACAAAGGCATCTACCTTGGTAGGCACAAAACATGCCTTCTGCCAATTGGCCAAGCCAATGTCCAGTATCTTACCCTCCTGCAATGACAAATCCAATAGTCAGGTAATACCAAAGATACCAGAAGCTGGTGCTATTGCCATACAGTTAATTACAACTAGAAGAAACAATGGAAAGTAGTTCAGTTTTCTGTTATTGTTGGAGAGAAAACCTTCAAGCATACAGTTGAATGCTCCTAAAATTTGTTAGGAGTCTCAAAATTTTATCACAATATACCATAGCAGCAGTCCAGTTGGTACATAACATGAACGTAGATAAAGATGGAAAAGATAGGTGCATAAGTCTTGAAAACAAGGTTCTACAAACTATTCAATTTGCAGTAAAACTAAAAAAGGATTCTCACAAGGTGGCTCCACAAGAATAGAAAATCATCTTTTCAGAAAAAAAAGATAGGAATTACCTCAACACAGGGAAAAGATATAAATCTGAATCCAGGATCAAGTTCTGTCCAATATGAAACACCCATCGAGGTACAATTTTATCAATCCAAACTCCAAAGTTTCTTGGGAAAGTCCATGTCAATCTGCTTTTGCCTGGACTAACTGGAACACAGATAAAAATCAAAGCCATTCACTAGATTAAAAAATTAAAAAAGAAAAAAAAAGATGTAAAAAGAGTGGAAAATCTGCATTTGTTAGCTCAAGATAACGAAAGCTATTGACTTCACCTTTTTGTCTCCTGATGATTGTGCAGATCCATTTTTGTCTCCTGATGATTGAGCAGATCCATTAACCTGATCAACAACAGAATCAGAATAAGCATAAAAGATGCAAGGTGCAATAAACTTGCTATTGCCCCACTCCTGCTTGCCAATGAAACCATTTTTTTCATATTGCGTAACACTCGACTCAATAGGTCTGCCTCCTTCTCCGCTAAGCAATTTTAGCATTAGACTTTCATGTACACAGAACAAAAATGAGTTCAAGCAACTCTTATTCAAAAATTCTTATCTACCTTTGGGTTGCTGAGTTTATATTTTTCCATAATGTGCATAAGGAACATGAGATGGGTCTATAATATTTTCAATTAAGACCTCATACCTGACAATGCAGTTTTACTTTGATCTTAAACAGAAGTTCATTAACTTGCATTTAACTGATTACACATAAGTTCATTGTAAAGATATTCCCTTTCAAGAAAGAAGAATTAGCAATAACATTAAGAATGTCAAAGTCTAAAAAAGAACACTTCATAACTTCAAGTACATGTTTATGCAAGTGAAAAATGGAAGACCAGGTTTTGGCACACCCGCAAGGAATATTTTGATTTCCCATCAGCTTTGTATATGAAGGGTCATCAAGTTCTCAGATATAAGGTGGTTTCTTAATCATAATAATGTCTTTGTACTGAGGATCAGTGTTAGGCCAAAACCACACAATGTCATGGTGTGCAGTACTTGGATAAACTACTGCACATGCTTTCTTGAATGTGTTGACCTGCATAATTCGATGAAAAGATTGGTTGAAGTCAATTTCTTTTTTCAGAATTTTATAATGAAAGATTATTCCAACCTAATTACATTGCTCTAAAGCTCTCACAATTAGGCACATGATGTATACGATCAAATTAGATATAAGCCAATTATACATGAAATCATGGTAAGTAATTGGTAAAGTAGCAATCTCTATTTCATATGACACAAAATCTTTTACGTATGCATGATAAAACATCAAGGATTCACTCTAGCCAAGAGTTTCTTTAAGCTTGCCCTTCATTTTCTCCATTATTCTTTGGTTATAGAGACCTTTTAAGTTCAACAACTACAGCCAAATTCTTACCAGTCCGTTGAACAGGAGTATCAGAATAGAACATTCCCATGCCATATTCCTTCTAATGCAAAAAAGCAGTAGCATGGCTGAGGAATGGAATCTAATTTAGCAAGTGGAAAAAGGAAAAAGGAAAAAGTGAACCATTTGTTGCAACTTACAAGCTAAAAGATATGCTAAACAGGTTAGAATATTTGATGATCCCTTTGTACAAGAAAGAATTAAAGTGATACTTCACCCACTGAGAAAAAAAAAAATACCATACAACTTGACCATCTTCTCATACCCAGAAATCTGACCTGCACCAAATAAGGGGCTTTAAATAGAAAGAAACCTTCTAGTGTTAGAAAATCTATTCATTAATCAGAGAAACTGAAGATTTGAATTCATTTATTTGACATCCCCACCCCCTATTTAACAAAATCTTGATAGAAATTCATTTATATGAAAACATATCAATCATAATGGTAGTTGATTAGATGAAAGAAAAATACATAGATATTAATCAGACATATAGCTAACATGATACACGTTCAAAATCAAACTTAGCTAAGCCTACACATAGATTCCAACAAAACAAAGCTAAAGCACTGAAATAACATACAAGAAGTCTTCCACTTAAAATTAAGGAAATTTACTCCAAAAGTTGAATCTTGATACATAATTGTTCATTCCTAAGATTACAGATCATACTAGCTATTCTTTAGATTAGATTTTACCGGACAGACATACAGATAAACATCGCATTCCAACAAACCAACATTAAAGCAAAGAAATATCACATATAACAATTAATCTACTAATCTTCCACTTAAAATTAAATATATCTTCAAATGCAAGATACCTTACACAAGGTCCATCAGGAGGAGCTTGAGGGATAAACTTACAATCACCAGAGCCGTTGAAACACCAACCATGGTACACACACTCCAGCCTCCCCCACTGGTCAATTCTCCCTTCAGACAAAGGAGCCAATCTGTGAGGACACGAGTCATCAAACACTGTCCATGCATCCTCGTTTCTATCCCACCACACCACCACATCAAGCCCCAAAATCTTCTTTGCATGTGGCACTCTCTTGTTCAAGTCACACAATGGCATCACAGGTACCATTATGCAAGCCAATCAAACTTATCCTCTTCTCCTTCAGCCACAGCTTCAGCGTTCAGCTGTGACCCATGGGGCTGCGCAGTTTCTGATAAGGTGGTGAAGAGTTTGCACGTTTCTGGTGAGTTGGTTTTGTTAGATGACGGAAAAATGTGAAGTGGGGAGGAAAATGTCTGGGGGTTTGTGAAAGGTTTTTGCTTTGAGGTGTAAAACGAAGAAAAGGAGAGCAGTTGGAGAGCTTCCATAGGTTGAGCTTGAGCCCATGCACTGTGAACAATTTGAATTAACGAATTAGAAAGAGATGAAAAGAGTTGAATTAAGTTGAGGCTATGAATTGGCCAACATGGCATGAGAGAGACAGGAGTTTGCATTGGGTTCTTGGTTGTTTTGTGTGGCTGAAAAGATTTCATATCAAATTAGGATTAAACTTGCTGCGAGAGATTAGATGATAAATTACTCAAATTAACATTCCTCCTTGATTTGTATGCTTTTGATTAATTTAGCCACGTCTGTTCATAAGGGATAATACATAAATATTCACCTCTTTTTCATCAATTATATATTAGAATCTGAATCACCCTTAACAGACTACCCTCTTTGCGCCATTAATCTCATCAATTAGCTATCTCCCAAACCAGTTATATCAAAGATTGAATTCAACCCGATTAAGGGTGAGTCATTTCAATTTTATCACAAATTTAGTACCCATATACCCTTACGTTGAAAAATATTTTTTAATTTCTTAAAAAATGGTCAATTTGTGTCAAAGTTTGTACGCCTCTACTGAAAACATATTGAAGAAAAAACCAATGAATCAGTCCTAACTATGTCTTTAATAACAACATTCAAGAAGTTCATAACAAAGCATAGATATAAAGCAATGAAAAATGTAATATCCTCCAAGGCCACTATTAAATATTGTTAAATTTTTGAAATATATATTAGAATTTTCTTAGAATAAATATATCTTCCATTCATCATATATTACTTCATTAATACATCTGTTCCTAGATTTTTGGTACCAAAAGTTGCCTCAAACATGTAACACGATGAAAGATCTTTATATCATCTTGTAAAATCAATTTGTTGAATGTGGTCTGGGTTGCCCCCAGCTATTTTAGAACTCCTCACAAGCCTTATACAAAAAGAATAAGACAAATTTTAAGCTCCACTTGCATAGTCATGTTTCATAGTGGAGCAACATCCCAATGCACAAGCAATTAAAGAATAGGGTTAAAAACGATATTCATATTGTGTGGTATTCAATACATTGTATAGACACAAGAAGCTATTTGATATGAAAAACAAGCTTTGGATTTTGATTTTAAGAGTGCCTACATTGTCAAAGTTTCTTACATTTCATTCCAGGGCTCAATCCTGCAAAAATATTGAACCTTGGAAGATTTCTAGACTCTAACAAGGCAAACTCAAGGGGTGAAGAATCACACAGTTAGCACATCTTTGCTATTCAAAGATCAAAGTCACTTTATTCTAGAAATCTACTTCCAAATCTCCATTAAGATTAACATTCTTCAACCTGATCCTGTGTTAAAGTAAATGTTGCCGGGGGCCTATCTACTGAAAATGTACCTTCTAATACCTTAACCACTTCGCCAATGGAAGGTCGTAAAAATGGTTGGTTTTGCATACACCATAAAGCAATTCTCACAGCTCTTTCTACTCCTTCAGACTCCTCTAGTTTCAGTTCTTTATTCATATTGTTAGTTAACTCCTGCATATTGATGTCCATGATGTCTCTCTTGCATGTAACTATTTGTAGTAGCAATTCTCCAAACATGTAGATATCTCTCTCTGACAGAGACACTGAAGAAGAAGCTGCCTCTTTTCCAAGTAAGCTTTTAAGCCCGAAGTCTGTCAATTTAGGAACCAATTTCTCATCAAGCAAGACATTTTCAAGCTTCAGGTTCCCATGCGCAACACATTGCTGACACTCTAAGTGCAAATAGGCAAGGGCACGTGCAACTCCAAGAGCTATGTCAAGCCTCTGCTGCGAATTCTGCTCTTTCTGAACCCGCTCCATTTTGAATAACCAGTTATCAAGAGAACCATTTGGAACATACTCGTATAGTAGAATTGTGTGCTTAGGCTCAAAGCAGAAGCCTTTTACAGACACAAGATTCCGATGGTGCATTGCACCCAAGGTAGAAACTGCCATTTTGAAATCCTTTTCAGTTGCTACATAATTGAGCACCTTAGCAATGACTGGCATTTTATTGGGAAGTATACCCTTGTAAATAGAGGGGCCAAGTTGATTTCCGAAGTTGGCAGTCAGCTCAACTACCTCTTCGTGGGACAATCTGATGAGAACACTGTAATGTGGGTTCATTTGAGCATCCTTTCCAAAAGGGATTCGTGTTTGAGCCTTAATTTGCCTCCTCCGATAAATAAACAAAACCACAAGAATCTCAATGCTAACAAAACCCGACCCTGTCACAAACACTATCAATGCAATAGCCCCCATAAAACTTTTACTGTCAACCCCACGTTCAGTGATTTTTATAGGTGAAAGAGGAATTGCCTTCGCCATATGATGCGGATTAACTCCTTGAGCAGAAACTGCCTGAGGGACAAAACACACCTTCAAGAATGAAGTTGCAGGAGTGGAGGGGTTCCTATATCCACTAATAAAGCTGGTTCGTTTGATAGTGCAAACTCCCGAACCATCATTCTTTGAAGTTACTGCAATACAAGTGGAGTCATTGTCGCAGTACTCTTTACAACCTTGCTCACTGAGCATCATATCAACATCTAGAGGAGGATAAAGACCATAAAGAACAGTATGCCTCTGAATCATCATGCTGGTATTTGTCTTGCAGTTCCCCAAATCCACCATTTTTTGGCACCCAGAACTAGGCATATCCACATCAGGAAAACCATTTTTCCAACTGAAAGGATCCTCATACAGACAATCACAAATAGGGCCCGTGGAATTGTATCCACACAAGCTATACAAACCACAGGAACCAAACACATTGCACTGATTCTCGACTGCTTGCCACCCTATCTTCCATTCATGAGCTGCATTATCCCATGAGTAAATCCTCAAATTCCCATCTGAATCAATCCTAAGATGCCTCAAAACCACAGAAGCATCTCCAATATCCTTACTAGATATAGACCAAACAATTTTACTGCTATCATCAAGTAGTCCCAAAACACCAGTAGAATCAAATCTTGCTTCCTTGACAACCCCACCATGGGATGTCAAATGAGCCCTCCAGTATGTCACATTGTTTTCCCACACAAGGGCAAGCACACCAGAGCGTCGTATCACAAAATTATAATAACTAGTGATGGATTTTGTTGAAGGAGCTCGAAGGGTCTGAGGGAAATGGAAAGATTGACCGGGAAGAAGAGTGCTTGTAGGACTATTAAAGCTCTCCCAAACCACATTATTACCGCTACCAATTAGTACCAGGTTCCCATTGTTCAAAAGAGTAGCTTTTTCAACACCCAAACTAGATGTGTTACTGCTCCAAACAATCAAACCACTAGGGTTTTCCACCAGAACCATCCTACCATCCATATTTAGCCTAATTGTGGAGTTCTCAGGCACTCTAAGCCCACCACCAACAGTCCAAATAGGCAAATTTGCAGCTTTATCTCCTAAGTTATACCTAACCCCCACACCATATCCATCAACATAACCATCTTTTGAACTAAAATCCAAGAAACCAAATGCGAAGACTCCATTTTGAGACACCCAAGTTTTACTTCTATCAAACCCAGAAATTTCAAAACCAAGAGGAACTGAAACCATAGCTAACTCATCACAGACCCCACAAAAACAAAACCCCAGAAACAGAATCACAGCTAAAACAGAAGCAAACTCATGAAAGGAACAATCTTTACACCTCTTACCCGCAAAATGCTTGAAGGGTGTCTGAGAATTCAGCTCTCTCCCCCAAAGTTCACACATTTCAGCAGCAAAATGTGACTGGTTTAGAGTTGAAAAACAGTTGCACACACCCCCAGAAAGAAAGAATACCTGAAGCTTTCACATAAAGTCATGAAAGAGATGACAGAAAAGGAGGCACGAGTGAGTTGGGGTTCAACTTTTGATACAAGTGAGTGAATTTTGAATGTTGGGAACTACAATGAGGAGAGAATGATACAAAGGTCGAGCCTTTTTGAGGGAACGAATGGCGTTGTTTTCTTGGTTTTCTTCCACTAGCTACAGTGTATGGATTTTGTACACAACTTTTTGCTCTCCACTTCAGCTAACATACATTACGATTCATGACAATCTTTCAAATTTTTGTCTGTTTCTTTACTCATCGCTCGATTTGCTTTCACCATTGGTGAAAATTATTTGAAAAATTATTTGAATGCCATAAGCTGTAGGATTTAGATATCATTTATTGATAGGTCCCTCTTGATTCAAAACTTCCCATTTACCTCTTACAACACCATTAGTTTCTACCTTCCAATATTAAATCTATCTATCCACGATGAAACTTACAAAATTTTAAATCGTGTCAAAACTAACATTTAAGGTGAGTCGTGTCAAGGCCTATGGAAAAACCTGTAGGTAATAATTTTTAAAAAGAATAAAATTTTAATTTTTGGTATATTGGCCGTCAAAATATTTATAAAGAAACGACCCATAATGTTATAGATTATATCTTAAACTTTAACGTTAAGGTAAGCTTTAATATAATTGATCACATCAAATTTATATACGATCTAATATATTATTGACTCTAAATCTAATTATTGACTAAGTTTGTCAAATTTAATAATAATATGATCTCCTAAAATTTTGAAAAATATATTATTAAAATCAAAAAGATAATAATTTTTAAGACTTCACCAAATTGACAGATATTCTCGTCCATTAAATGATTTCTTATTTTGACAAATCCAACCTTAATTACAAAATAATATAATTACTTTTAATACACTTATTTCCTATATTTATATGTTTTAAATTTTAACTTTTGATTCTTACATAAATCCTAACTTTTTTTTTTTAATTGTTAAAACAATTTTTATTTTGAATATATCTTTGTTTGATGAAAATATATTATTGAACTGAAAAAAATAATCACACAAATGAACTAACAGTGGAAGAAAAACTAGTATTAAATTTAAAATTTGAAAAAAAAAAACTTATAAATAGAAACCTAATTAAGTTTGAAATTTAAAAAAGTAGTAAAAACAAAACCCTAATTAAATTTGAAATTGAAGAAAATGAATGTAAACAAAATTCTTAATTAAATTTGAAATAAGGGAAATGAATGTGAAGAAAGAAAAAAAATATTTAAAATTGAAATTTGGGGAAGGAGGTACAAAGAAAGAAACTAATTAAACATAATTAAGCATGGCCATTTTCATTATTAAATAGGTTTATAAATAAATCCAAATCCTTTTTAACAAATATATAAATAATTAAGTCTTACTTAAAATGGACTTAAAATAAAGAGTGAAAGGAAAATGATATTAGAGTAATTTATAGTGATTCAGAGTATTTTATGTTTACTTTTTAAAATAATTTTTTTAAAGTTTTATTAGATATGAATCATGTTAATACAATAGTTTTACCAAGATTTTATTAGGATTTCGCTCAAACCAATAGATTTTGTGTTTCATACGGTAGAATAAACGTTCTAGATTTAAAGAATTTTCTTTATCGAAAAAACGGATCTTCGATTAACTCTTCAATATTTGAATTGGTTTTTCGCACCTTCATGAAACGAGCATTTGATATAATAGAACGGAGCTTTAGTTCCTTCAACTTTCGAACAGACACGAGAATATGTTTGTTCCTAACTTTAGCCTACCCTTCAATCCTTGCTTGGAAAGCGAGGTTCTCATGGGGTCTAAATGTTCATTATGTAAAGTATAGGGTTTGTGGGTAGATATGAGTCCGTGAAAGCAAGATGTTGGTAAAATGATTGGAGCAACGACCCTCTTGGCACCATATGGCCTTATCAATTGACTTAAATCTTAATCATAATAATAACGTAACATTTTAATTATGAATTTAACATAGCACAATGTAAACCACTACATTGACAAAAAGCAGATTAAAATGTTCTAATACAAATATGCCACGAAACATCATTGAGATAATTATAAAATCGATAATTATATACAATTTTAATTTTAAATTTTTAGATTAAATTATTTTCTTATATAACATCGTAATAATTATATTTATTATCTTAATAAAATTAATTTTATTACAAATTTAACCCTTATGAATATTCTCGCATAAAATACAACATAAAATAATGAAAAATACTGATATTGTGGGTGATATGACATTGTATTATTACATGTATGATTCGTATTATGTATGTAATTTCGTATGACAGTTGATGAGGTAGTTGGTAAAGTTTACGATACTTTAAACATATCATATCCAATACAATCATATCGTGCATTTTACATGTTTTTCTTTGCTAAAATTTTATTTGACTCATGATACATTATATTTATATATATATATATATATAATTATCACTTACCAACCATAAGTTATGTGATACAATTATGAAAAAGATTTTGAATGATTTTGAATTAGGATTCTTTTAAGTTTTGCAATTATTTTATTTTTAAAGAATATATTTTAGCTTTTAATGAGAATTTTCAAATTCAAACATGTAATTAAAAAAAGAAAAGAAAAAGCAAAATAAAGGCTTTGGGCTATGCTCAATTGGGTTTGTTCTAAAAACTTCAAGGTCCAAAGTGCCCACCAAAAGAGGATGGAAGCCTGAAGGAACCTAAAAGGTTTTGTGTCCAAAAATTCTTCAGGGTTGAAATATTTTGCAAAATAAAATTAAAAAATGTTTCATTTATAAGAAGGATTTATTTAATACTAGTAATAAATTTGTATTAGAGTTGATTAATTAAAATGTAGGTTTTATGAAACAAAAATGGTTGAATTACTTTTAACCCAGAAATACTGGAGGCAAAAAAATACAAATGATTGTGGGAGCAACATCTTCTCTACTTTAATTATTTCATATTTGGAATTGCATACAGAATTATCTTATGCAATTGGTGTTATCCCAAAAGACAAATAATTGCATTTGCTATTGTTGATGTTCTTCAATAATGTCACATGCATGCACTTGTTAAAGATTGAAAATACTTCCCTTTTTTCATTTTCTTTTAATTTAAATATTCAAATGATAGCTTTTTTTTTTCTTTTTTAACTGTAATCACAAAGGCTCTGTAGGCTGTAGTAGATGTCCCTAATTTGTTATACCTTCTATATGGAAGATTTTCTGGGAAATTTTTGTATGCAACTTCTGTACAGAACATAAGATTTTGGTAGCAAATGGACTAAATTGTGTTATGTGTTCAAAATCAAAAGCAAATGCAGATATTAGATACAATGGTGATTTCTTTTGTATTGAAAAGGGCATCAATGCCTCAAGATTTTTCCCATATTGTGTAAGGGGAATGAACAAAAGGAAGAGTGTTGACATGATTGTAATTGAAAAGAATTAACAGAATTCCTATCTTCCCTATTCACAGAAAAGAATTTGACCGTATACTAGGTGAAACTAATTTATACTTGGTGATGGATTTTCTTCTCAATGGGGAAGACTGACTTTTATAATGGTGATATGGCTGTTGTTACTGTTAACAAGTTTCCTTTTTAAGGCACTGGTAGACTCACAGTTGCTTCAAGTTTGCCACCAGGAGCCATTGTTGAGTGCCCGTTTGGGCTTGAAAAGCATAACTTGGATCTAAAATTTGTGGCACTTCTTGGAGACAAGTTCACCTTCTCCAGGGCTCGGAATTGAAGCTCAGAGGGATAGTCCCTGACGCAGCCTATTCGCGGTCCTGCTCCTGTTGTCCATTTAAAAGACAATTGCCTCCCCAGTTGATATGACTCCATTGCTTTACGAGAATTGATTCTTTGGAGAATTGCCTCTTGAGGAACCGCTTCTATTTGCTCTTCATCTGACTGGTTTTGCTTTGGATCCATGTTGTTCTGCTCAGAAGCAGCAGCTGCTTCTTCTGTCGAATGTGAATGAGCCACTGGAGTCTCTGCTGATAATTTGTTGCTGCTTGGCTCACCAGCTGGATTGTCAGTCTCTACTCTCTCAAACTGGGGTAGCTCTGATATAGCAGTTGTTTTATGTTCCACTGAGTCGATTTTTTCTTCACTCAACTCTTCAGCAGTGGTCTCATCAGTCTCTAATCTATCGAGCACCTGAGCGAAGTCCTCATCAGAATAGTTCCTAATATGCATACTGGTTCTTTGTTTATCATCCAAGTTTTCTTCTTCATTCACTGGACTCATCTGATAACAAAAGAAAATATGGCATTTTAGATTGACCTCTTTTACTTCTCTTAATTTAGGAAACTTGTGGGACATCATAAAAAGAATTTACACCTTTATATTCTTACCTGGACATTTGTGATATCAACATTGTTCTCTTTAAGGAATGAAATGAAGTCCTTAAAATTTTCTTCTGTAGGCCGATAATGACCACTGTGAGGCCAAACAGCCTGTTAAGATGAGACAGAAAATTATCATAAGAGACAGAACATAAAAGAGAGCAAAAATAAGAAAAACAAAGTTGACAAACTGGTATTGTAGCTATACCTTAAGCCTGCCATTTTCGACAATTAACCTCCCAGCGGTCATTGTGGCTCCTCCAGCCAAGAAACTGGAATGCTGAAATGTCCCTTTCTTCTTTTTGCCAACATAAAAGGTTTTTGATGTGCTAAGGACAAAAATCCACTTAGCATCACTGTCATCAAATGTGTGCAAGATGTCTCCAGTCTTTTTGTAATAGAATTTGCCAGCCTTTACATGGACTTCATAGGACTTCCTTTCCATCTGTACAAAGGAGTCAATTTATCAGCAAAGTTTTAAGATGATATTAGATCTTACGATAAAGTGTGACCAAGATCTAGAGGCTCACCGGGCCAAGATACTTGATGCACTGCGACTGAAGCTTTGACCGAGGGCATTTTTCAACAAGATTTACTTCCCTTCCTTCCCCTATATCTAGCCTGCATTTTCCAAACAAAATTTTTACTATTAATTTCTTGACTTCAGGAAATATAGTTCTAATTTATCAAGAAAAAGGGTAAAGGTCAAAGAGAGTCACCAGTAAAAGAAGGGTTCTCTACTCTTGCTAAGAAGCCATTTTTCATAATAGAAGTGTAGATTATGTCCATAACGATGCCTTGGATCTATCTGCTTAACATAAATGATAAAAAATGATTAGTTATACATTAACTTTATTTGCATACCAAGTTCAAATTAATGCAACTGACTTACCGCTTCAAGCCAGTGTTGTAAAGCAAGTTTTCGAGCTTTGTCATTCTTTGATAAACCTTTTCCAACCTGAAAGTCAAATAATAGTCAGACACTGGAAGCAAATCAGAATCTTCATATGAAATCACTTATCTATCTATCAGAAGCTTACCTTAGCAGCTCTGTGTTTTGCTCTTGCCCACCGAGAAATGGCAGTTTCATGTTTCTCAATATCAAAGAATGATATAGAACTCCGCTTGAGTTCAGCAAAATCCAAGAGCTTCCACCTATATGCAGCACAAATACTTGCATTAGAATAAGGTACAAACATATAAAATTTCGTGAAAAGGAAAGTTCACCACATATCAAACAATATATACACACCAGCTTTGCTCAACAAGCACAGCACAATCTGCAAGCTTCCTCCTGGTTCTGAAGCTTTTGTACACTTTCTGTAATTTTATTGCAGCCTGATGTTTAGGATTGCGGGAGTCCAAAACTGGTATTTGCTGGACTGTTTCTGCAGAATTTTCTGACCTTGGAGAATAGTTATCCATTTTGGAACTCTTTCTTGTAATTAATTTGACAGATTCATCCTTCTCTTTGTGAGTCAAAGAAGATGTACAGGAGATCATCGCCTCCAATTCACTTTCTTTAAAGCTAACAGATCCTTCCTTTATCATCTTTCCGGCACCCAACGACTTCAATAATGTTGGTTCCTTATCCTCACTTTTGAAACTAATGGATCGAACCAGAGTTTTTACTTCCTCATCTCCAAAACTAATGGATTTAACAATGACTGACTCTAAGCCAGTTTCAACATCACTGTATTCAGCAAATGGGCATGAAATATTGATCCCCATTTCCACTTAACTCCTTTAGAGTCCTGCAACATTAAGACAATCCTCAGCAAATTAATAACATAAAACACAAAAAATGTTGAGAACAAAAGTTTCCCAGCTATCAAAAACTAAATCAATTATCATTAAATAAATCCACAAGAAACAACATAAATCTAAAGATGTAATAATTATTAAACAAAAACAAGTTCATTGACCTGCAAAGCCTTTGAAAATTCATTAAAAAAACATTAAAATGAAAGACTATTTTCTCAAACAAAGAGCTTGGATCTCAAACACACTTGACCCAAAATCATTTCATTAACATTAAAAAACAAAACAAAACAAAACAAAAGAATACCATTTTCGTGTAATCACCAAGAGCTAGCGTAAAACCAAGAAGATCATTGACTGAAGAACCAATTTAGCAGCAAAAACAGAATCAAAAAGAGAAATAACAAACAACAGGGAACCCATTTCAGAAAACAGCAAGCGAAACAAAACCAAGATTGCTAAAAAAATAAAACAAACAAACAAAACATATCAATCTTATGTATATGCATAGCTCTTAAGTCTCAAACAATGAACTCAACATACAACACAAAAATGAAAATCACCAAACCAAACAGAACAAAGGACCAAGCTTTAAAGTTCAAAGAACATTCAAATGAAAGATTTCAATGACCAAACAGACCCATGAACGAAAACCTCGGATCTCAAAAACCCTTTAATAAAAAACGAATCCAGCAACAAAAGACACCAAAAACAGGACCAACCCATTACCATGTAATAAAAAACAAACAAAACCAACATTGCAAAAAAAAAACCAACAAACAACAAACCAAACAAAACAAAACAAAGCAAAACCAAAGCATTTATTTACCATTTCCAAAACACTTAACAAGCAACAGAAAAGTACGCACAAAACAAGCACAAACTGAAAGAAAGGAGCAAGCTTTTGCAAGACAGATTGAATATTATACCTTGATTTGAGGAGTGTGGATTGGATAATAACATCAACAGAATTCCAGTGGGAGAGTTTCAGTGATTTTTGGTTGCTCCTTTTTTATGTGAAGCTAAAATGAAAAAACTCCCTTTGGTAGCCTCGTCCTTGGATTGAATGAGACTAGTTCAGCTTAAAAATATGGACACATACGTGTGGGTATATATATACATATATACAGAGAGAGGGAGAGGGACAGAAAGTGAAGCTGAGTTATAGAGGAGAAGAGAGAGAAGATTGGTTTCCAACCACGTGGAGAAGACTATGTACGTAAAATAGTAAGAAGCTTCATCGTCATTTTCATTTTTATTTTTTGTATTTTGGAAACATAAACACAAAATCAAAGACACACAATATGATTCGTGAAGGGTGGCTTACGTCCAAGATTTATTATATTTTTACTGAAATTTCGACACAGTTTCTTAAATATTAAAGTGATGTACATATAAATAGCTCAAATTGTATATTTACTTTATAAGGTGTAATGAACTTCAAAATCTTTTATATTTCCAAGGTCGATTTAAACCAAACAATTTCCTTGTATATGTTGAAGTAAAAACCAAGTTAGAATTGAAATAGAATATGTTGGAATATAAAATGCGAAGACTTTATTTAATTTTGCATTATAAGTCATAGTCAATTCTAATTAAGCAAGTAAGAAATTTGATTGGAGTTGGACTGATTCTTCATTTATGATACCTTACCCGCCAAGCTTCAGTCTTCACGATAACAAATCAAAGAAGCTTCAATCTTCAAGGACGTTCAAAGCTATTAGTTCGAAATGAAACTTCCATGGATTCTTCCTGAAGGACTCAGAAATGCTTACAATAAGCTTATTATACTGCCATTTTTAATACATTAATATGATAAGGCCCATCAATTTCATAATTAAGTAAAATATAATATATTTAGTTTGGTGTGAGACTGTGTAGCTTATAATTACTAAATAATTTCTTCCCATTTCACTTCACGTCTATTAGTATCATTTTAAGCATTTATTGGACTACCCTATTATTGTGGATATGCTTTTTATTTAATTAATTAAATTGATATTTTTGTTAGCCGCTTAAATATATTTTATCACAAAACTATATTTATATAAAAATATTATAATGTTTGCTTGTTATAAATTGATATTAAAGTCGCTAAAATATATTTCTATCATAACCCTTAAATATCTTATGATAGTTTATATTGTTATCGTTTGAGAGTATAATATATTTTATTTTTTTTATTATGTATGCACAACATATTGATAACTACTTACGTTTATTGTGTTGCAACCATTTTCATGTCCAATAGACGACGATGGATACGACATTCATCATAGTTTTGAAACATGAGATTGAGGAATCCTAAAATAGACGCTAGGATTACAAGTGGTCACACTTGTTGGTAGATCTCATAAATGGTAGGACAGATGAGTATTGGTTCCATGTCAATGAAAGTCCCCTAAATCAACCATTGAAATTACATCTTGCAATGGACTTATTGAAGCAAAATTTAGGCTTGGGAGACTACAATGTCCTCACTCTTATGTTTATTGAATACCTAACCAACCCACGTGATTTTGATTTCAATTGAAACAATGGAAAGAGACTAAAGAAGATTATCAGGACTAGACTGTTCCACTACTGATTAGATGTAGTCAACCCACATGACAGGTAAGTTAAGTATGCAATTATTTTCGTTTCATTTATTTCCTCACTCTTGTGTTCATCTCGTCTAACTTGGTTTTTTTATTCTACCTTTCAGATGATATTATAGGTTTTGCAACTTCATTATCAATATTTGAAAATCATTTTTTTTTTATATTCACAATTATTGTATTAGCTATACATATTTTACATGTAAGATTATGCTGTTATAATATGTTGTTATACCTAACCTATGAATTCATACATAATACGTAACATAATTCACCAATTCAATCATGAGACCTTAGGTAATTTGGCAATTATAGAAACCTACAATTTTCATACGTAATACATAACATAATAATATCTTACACGATTTTCATACATAACACACTAATTTAATCACGTACAAACTAGAATTTTGTAACTTATACATAACTATAATTTTCATATGTAATACATAACATAATAATTTCTTACACGATTTCTATACGTAATACATTACATTATACATTCTAACAATGATGACAATTGATACATCCAGCCTAGTCAACATAATTTCCACATAAAGAACATCACATAATACATGCTTACAATTATGACAATCGATAAATCCAACCAAATCGATATGATTTTCATACAAAATACATTACATTACAAATGTAGGTAAAATCTAAATTGATGTTGTCCTGAATAACTATCATTAGGAATGGTTAATGTAGCATGAACATCTAGGTGGAACTTATGTTTACACATTAGAAAGCCTTTTTGATGTCTATACCTCTGCGACTCGTGTTTCTTAACAAGGGACTTGTGAAATAGAATCATCATCTCATGCTTAACAAATTTGAATTTTATCTTCAAACCCTCTGATGAGGCATGTAACCATTTTATGATGATGCATAACAAAGCTTACCTCTACAAACGATGAAGATGGTAGACATTCATGAGGTTGCATTGTAGTGGATGATGATGAACAATAAAGCTTACATGTGTTTGCAAGATGAAATTTATTCCAACTAATACTGTCATGGCTAGAATGAATTTGAACATGATGACACAATGCATTACAATATTGATGGCAATAAACCCATAAGCCCTACATGAAAGTGAAAAACACTTCAGAAGATAACACCAAAAATTTTTTATAAACTATATCGATAATGCTAACAAATGTGATTGCAACTCCCACTAAAACAATATCAAACATCAACTAAAAATAAAGTTTAATACATATTAAAAAAAAAGGTTCATTACAATAACATCATCGTGGTTAAACAAGTTAAAACCTGAAACCTAAAGAAACATTACTCTAATATCAATTGTCGACAAATTCAAATCCACCTTGAATTGTCGAACCATGTCCACTTAATGATGAAGATTGATTGTCAACACGTGATGATGTTTGCATAACACCTCAACTAGACATACATGAGGAAGAGATACTTAGAACTGGTTAGTGGCGTGGGCAACTTAGCCTCATATGCCCTACCCAATGGCAACAACTACAAATTCATGGTTTTACTTTTTCACCTTGCGATAATTATCTAGTCGTATTTGATAACTAATTTAAGTGACATTGATGTATCAACAATGATAGTATTATGACCAAATTAACTGGATGGACGCATCTGATTCATCGCTCGAAAGGTTGATACATTTTTTTACTCGACTAGCTAGAAATCAATGGAGTAGTATTGGCTCACATATTGATAATAATTTAACATATTATTAAAACATGTCATTGCAACGACATGTGTACATAGGATATGGGAAAGTTGAAACTTCTTACATGTGCACATCCTCTCTATGAGATCAACCATCCCGATCTTTTGGTCCACTCTATGAACTTCATACCTAATTATATTGATTGGTTTAACCATCATGCGAGCTAATTTAACAACATGTCTAGTATAAATTCAACCAGTTGCATGATAAAGGAAAATATAGTGACGTATATCAATAGCTACATAATAATATATTATTAATAAAGGTTGTTCAAGGATCTATCTGTCAAGTTGCTCCTATTGCAAAAGTAGCTTTGTAAGGTCAATTGAATGAACTCGACCAATAATGCGATGGACAAATTACAAGCATGGCAAACCAATGCATTAAATGACTTTGTGATATTTGTTGTCATTATATTATATCAAATGCCACTAAAATAGGTACACACCTATCTATGGTAACCAATCTTTGTTAGGTATACGACATCAATTAGATTCGTATGGTAAATCATACTCATGAATTCCCTAAAATTGTGTTATTGATATGTTTTTGTCGTTTTCCAAAACAAAATTTCTATTTCCTTTGTTTTCCTAAGCTAAGACTTCATGATGGCCAAGTTTTAAACATAGCAAACCTTTCATAAATAAAGTTCAAGTCTTAATTTCTTCTTTCCTTTACACACCAAATGCCACCTTATATATTTGATTACTTCAATCTTTCCCAACAACAATAAAAGCATCCCATGTTACTTCCATTTCATAAAAGCATTATTGATTTGATTTTCTTATTAAACACCCTAAAGCCATGAAGAAAAATTTGAATCGATTATACTCCTCAGTCTCGATGAACATCATTGTGCCCAGGTTCTTTAATTGGAGGTTATAACAGTAATTAGGCAACTTGATGCACAACTCTATTGCAAAACCTTTCAAAGAATTTAATGTCTAATTTTCGCACACCAAGCTTGTGTGTATGATATATTGATCCTGTACCTGTTTGCCATGACACTAATGATCTCTTTCGACATATAAATATAATCGTGCCTAGTAAACATTGATTTCAAAATTTTGCCTATTGGTTTTGCATCAGCTTGCTTATAATATGGAAAAACCTAATATCTTAGACATGTGTGGTTCCTATCAACATGACACAACTGAAAGAAAGAACTAGTGCCTAGATTTATTATCTGAGCTTGCCAATAACATTGAAGGATTTACACACATCTTATCTCCTATTAGTTTGAAGTTGGTCGTCACACTTTGAACTGAAATCATATCTTTAATGCATGTTGTTGAAATACAAACTGAAATACTTCCTTATTTACATAAACTATAACATCCCAAGGGTAGATTTTTCTTTTAGGCTTCTAATCTGGGGTTAGATGGAGATTGATAAGAATTCTAGGGTTGTGAGAAAGTTTTGGGGTGAAATAGAGTTTTTCTCGAGTTAGGTGGCTTTTGCATGGGTCTTGTCGAGAGGATTCGCATGCAAGTGCGAAAAAATGCTAGTAGTGCATTTTTCCAGCCATGCACACTCGTGCATGTTAAGGTGCACGCCTGTGCGTGTGTTATGTTTTAGCCGTCTTGGTTTTAAGTTAAGTTTATCTAGTTTTCCAGCCATCTTTACCCAAAGTTTCCACTTGATTTTCATATATTAGCAACCCTAGAAGGGAAGATCAGTAACCAGGACCTTTTAATCCAGCTTGAGCTTGTGTTTTGCTTGAGAGAGAAAGCATGTCCAAAGGTAGGTGTTTCTTACCTCTTTCCCTCTCCTCCTTTGTGTGACGTGTTTGATGTATTTGAGCATGAGTTTGATTCTAGCATGCTTGTTAGTTTACTTTACATGTTTGATGATTTGGGATGATGATGATGATGATTGGATACATATATATATGTGATATGTATGAGATTATGTGTATATGTATGCTTTTGAAATGGGTTGAATGATTGAATATGTGATTGGAAGTTATGGATGGAATAATGTGTTTATTAAGTGTTTTATGCGCTAATATGAAGTGATTTGAGTTTGGTATGAGATTTGGATGAGAATAAGCTTGATTCCTACTGGCCATATTGATGCAAAGTGCGATGCACGCCCATGCACGCGTAGCGCACGCCCGTGCATGTTATATTTTTGCATGTTCATGGTCATGTTCACGTACCCATGCATGACCTAGAATTGTAGGGTCACGACCGTACATATTCATGTCACGACTGTACACCAAGAGAAAATGAGAAAATACAGAAAAATCATAAAACCTTGCACGACCACAGGCACGACTGGCTCACGGTCCTGTGTAAGCGTATGCACTCCCGTGCGCATAGACATGCACGCCCGTGCATCAGACAGAAAAGAGAAAATAAAGCATAAAACAAGAAATGTACACAGTAAAAGCTATGTAATTGACAGAAAACAATAAAATAAGCTTAGTTAAGCTTACATGAAACATCATACACATAGCATAGCATGACATGTCATACAGAGTTTTCAGAAATGGATCCAAAGATCTGAATTCATATTTTCAGTAGAAAAATATTCATTTCAAAGGTGAATACAATGGGGCACCTGTGGGTTTAGCACAACCGATAGCATCAGGAGCTATATGCTCATTATTAGTCATATGTATTGACATATACCGGGGTGCTCAATTAGTAGTTTAAAGATTTCTTGATCCGAAGATCAGATGCAGTATATAACACGAGACACTCAGTTCAGTATCAGATTCAGAGGCATCACGTGACCCAGACAATTTCTGACGTGTGTTTGTATAGGAAACTCATATGACCAAGGTGTCGAATCTCTGTGTTCATCAGTCTGTGTAGCATAGTAGGTATCTTCAGATACACAGTTTTTATATCAGCTTTTATATCAGTTTTCAGTTATAGGATCTTAGGATCCAACAGCAGTATTTCAATAAACCAGCTTTTGAAAAGCTATTTCTCAGTAAACAGGCCAAGACCTAGATATGATTTCGGCATATTTTATAGCATGTCATTCTCACATGACATATACAACAACATATCATTCAGAGAATGATAAGACATTAAGAAACAGTAACTCAATAAGAAACAGTATACATTCAGAATATGAAATAATCGTGTAATGAGACACGAATAACAGAATCAAAATATAAGAACTCACGTGATAATGCGTGAACTTCAGAAAACAAATACAAGAACAATAAAGAGATAAACAGTAAAATGAAAAGCTAAATATCAGAAGAATGATTACACGTGAGAACCAATTTGGTTTCCTCTCGTGTATATGTATGTTTCAATATGTAATGGATGTGGCAATCCTCTGAGGAGGATTGGTTTAGGGTCAGAGATAAGAAATGCTTACTGGGTGAATATATCACTCACTCTCTACTTTTCTTTCTCTTGTAGGTCAGTATACTTTCGGGGCCTGAGAGAAGGAGATGACTACAGTTTGGGATTTTGCTTCAGTTTTGTAGCATGCTTCGACTTGCATGTTTTTCCAGTTTTACTTGCATGTGATTGTACATGTTTAATCACACACATACTTTGAAAATATTTTTACAATATAAAATAAAGTTTTTTTGCATGTATATATAGATATATACATATGCACCACATGTTTTCCATTACAGTATTTCAGCTCAGCTTTAAGTATTTATGTTGGGTATTATTGGTGAAATTCATTATTTATTAAAATTATATTATTATTAATTTATAGAAAAACAGGAAACAGTAGTATTTAGCAGGAGTGCCTATATAAACATTACCACATTTTAAACCCCCTCATGAGTTACACCACCTTCACAATTATACTACTTCTAAGAATCAGATATTGGTTTTGGAATCCATTATAATTAATCCTCTACATTTGTTAAGGCTGTGCACGAACATGAATCATCAGACCTTGTTGTAAATGAAACTTTTTAGCCACAGTCAACATTTGCTACCTTTATTACCTCAAGTAACAAACATGTTTGCCTAAGACTAACCGCAATCCTACACTACACTTAGTGACATCAACCCCATCATTATTAAATTCTTTATTAATAATTGTGATGATCAAATATGACCCTATATGTAGTCCTCGGCATTCACAAAAATTGAATAGAGAGCTTATGCTTATTATCAGAAACATCAGTATTTAGATGACACATTTCTTCTTTTTTTATCTAGTCTAAAAGTCCCTATACCAATTCCACATGGGCCATTTCTACTTCTTCTTTTATATTCACATTATATTGAATAACACTTGACCTTGCCTTTGGACTCACTGTCACATAAAGGGTATCCAATACCCTTCCTACTTTGACAAATAGGGACATTATTACATTAAAATTCATAATCATCCTGAACTCAAAAGGATCAACCAAACGTATATTTTCATAATTCTTATACACGTGGATATGATAAAATCTTTGATTAATTGCTAGATGAATGCTTAATTCCTTTAACAAAGCTTCATAATCGATAGATAAGTCTATCATTATTACTCTTTTCTCCCCACCCTTATATCTTGTTGTTTATCATATCCAATTACCCTTTTCTTTCCACAAAATAGATAAAAAAACCACATGGGTCATCTTGTTGTTTGTTGTTCCAACTTTGCCATTAGACATGCATGCATGTGTAGTTTAACTAATCTTGAAAAACTCCACAAAAAAGGAAGAATTGAATTTTCTCTTCTAATCACCCTCTTACTCGCTCACAAACTCACTTCCTCACTTGTTTATATTATATTCATGTACACGTGTACCCTCATCCACCATTCCCTATCAGCTTGTTCACAAAACACCAACCACACAATTCTAATAGATCCCACGAATAAAAATGTTTTTATCACAAATTGAAATAAGGTAGACCTAGAACCAAGTTAGGTAAACTAAAATCTACTATTACAAATACCATTTTGATAATCTACTCCTACATGTTTATCTACTCGCTCGTTTATATTAGTTATGTACCTATGTTTCTTTTCATCCATTAAATTATACACTCCATTACACATGTATCCATACATGTCTGCACGTGTATTCGCACATACAAGTATCCATATATGATATACTCGTAACTGTATACATTCATAATTCTTTTTGTTAAATCTAAAATAAATAAAAAAAATTATTGGGAAATACTGGATAGTGATAGAATGAACAAACATTAAAAGGAGAATAAAACTCAAATAGTACAATCCAGGTGCTGAGCCTTCTCCGCCACCGTCTTACTTTTGGGAAATTGTTTTCCTTTTTGGCTGTCGGTAAATATTATATTAAAAGTAAGGAAATGAAACCAGGCAGGGTGTCATAATTACAAAGATTAGGCGTGTAAGTGATATTTGTATGATTATTTAAAAATGGCGGGTGGTGATTGGCTTACGTACAGAGTGTGCACCAAAAGACAATCCGACAACTGTCACCGAAGTCACAGGCTCAACGTTGACTTTTTACCAGAACAGAGCTACCTCATTTGTCTGCGCTTGCTTAGTATACCGAGCACCGCATCCGTACGCAGTACTATGCACATGCACTCAGTGCCGTCGGTGGTCACAGTAAAAGGTCTTACAGATGGCATTAATTAATTGGCCCACCTGCTCTCCAGCTCCTCTGTGCTGTGACTGTTTCTGTCGTGCTGTGCTATCACTTTTTGGAAAAAAAAAACATTTGACCACTTATACCTGGAAATTATTAGAAATTAATAATTAATATTTTCCGGTAAATATAATTGGGGACATCAAAACCCTAATTTTTTACAATAAGCAGCTTCTGGCAAGGGATTTGGGTGTCCCTGTGTTAGGTATGTATTTATGTATCTTCAAATATTGCATGGAGATCTGAGATTACAGTTGTATGTGACAAAGCCTTGTCTATTTTTCCATCAAATCTGTTTTGTTTCTTCGCTTTTAGGGTTTGACTTAAACAAAAATTAGGGTTTTATATGGGTCTGCTTGTTTGGAATGGATCTCAAATTCGGGTAAGGATTAAAATATTCAGATTTTGATTATTATTTCTTAAGAAATGACACACAAAACTCCAATTTTGTATTATAATATAACGAGAAATAAAGAAATTTTCCTTAAAGGGATATTTAAAACTTAACCTAACGGTAAGAGTCTTAGTCATCCAAAATGGTGATCAGGGTTCAAACTATAGTAAAGTCAATAACCTTTGATTTATTATGTCTGTGGTTACAGATCTAAGTGGTCACAGACCCCCAAGTTTAAAATATCCAATCAGTTAGGATTGATCGACTGATATGGGTAAGAGTTCTGGATTATATCCAAAAAAAAAAAAAAAAAAATTGCCCTTAAAGGGATAACTTGAATGATAGGATAGAATGATTTCCATACTAGATTAAAAAGTTGGTCATGGATAATTTGGTAAAAAAATTAAAACGTTAAAAATACTCTAAAGTGGAATAAGTGAATAATTTTGGGTTAATTTGAGTTATGCGATTTCGCCTAAAAATAATTTAGATTGAATTAGGGTTGAGATATTTTCTCACAATCCTAATTTAAATCAATTAGAATTGAATATCTATTACTTAAAACCAGAACTAATATGATATGAACACAATCAAATGACACATGTCAAATTTATAGGGTTTGTGTTTATAAATAAGATAGATGTTGGGGTTATTCTTTGTCTAGCTAGCCACTTCGGTCTTTATTCTAGCTAATTTGTGTGGCACATTGTATGACACAATACATGCGATCTCATAATATAATCAAATATAATAATTATCTCTTTACAGTTATTTTCTCGATTTGATCTATCATATAAGTGTTAGTGGGTTGTGTCAGATTGGATTAGACGATCTATCATATCTACAAGTCAAGTTAGGTTTAGACCAGCAATTTATAGGTTTAACGGGCTAAGTTGACCTACCAAAATTACAATATACAATTAGAATCTAAAATTTACTAAAATCATTATTCTAGTTTTATGATACCTTGGCCAAATAAAACTTTTTCTGGTTCAAGAGTCATTTGAGATTTCTTTGGAGTTTGGAGTATATTTATACTATAATTTTTAATATGACCACCTGATTAATTATGTGCTTAATGTCATTTTTCATTTTTATTCCATAAAGTTTATTACTGGATAAAATAAAATGATTAACCTTAATTTTATATTAATAAAATAAATTAATCATTAACATGTTAGTATTAAGTCAAATTGATCATATTTTTTAATTTAATCAATTAATATATTATTTATATCAATTTTATCTTTGACCATCCCAAATATATTTATACAGTTCACATTTTTTATATATATTGGAAAAATTAAAAAAATAAACAAAATTTAATAATAATAATAATAATATATTTCAACCAATTTTTTTTAAGTTTAAGCATAACTAACCACAGTTATTAGTTTTCTAATTTTAATAATTTTTTTACCAATTTTGCCCTTCACTATGAATATTATATTTTTACTAATATGATTTCATAAAAAAAAATTAATCAAAAAAAACAAAACTCAATTCATAAATTATAATTTTGCAACTTTTTAAAATTTTAGATATTTGAGCAATTATGCGAACCGATAATGTAATCATACGAACCTTAAGATTCAATATATTTTGATGATAAACTGAGTATTTTAGCCAAAAAACTATGTTTTCTCAAAGTCAAAAATAGATAAAATGATAACCAAAATGTTTGTTATAAAATTCTTTACATTTTGTTGTTTATTTGATACTAAAAAAATATAGTTTGGTGGCTAGAAAATCAATTCATATAGGGTTGCACTTGGTTCATATAAACACACAAACCGGGGTTTCGATCATAAAACAATTTTTTTCTTTGCTAAAAATGGACAAAAAGTAATCAAAATGTTTGTTATAAAATTATCTACATTTTGATATCTATTTCATACAAAAAAAAATATAGTTTGGTAGACACAAAATTGGTTTGTGTGGTGTTATAATTGGCTTGTGTAAATCACATGAACCATATTTTCAGCCACAAAATAACATTTTTTCGGCTCTAAAAATGAACAAAAAGTAACCAAATACTTGTTATGAAATTTTCTAGATTTTGGTATCCATTTTGTGCTAGAAAAAGGTATTTTGGTGGACTAAAAATTGATTCATATGGTGTTACAGTCAGCTGGTATAAATTGCATGAACTAGGCTTCCAACTAGAAAATGACATTTTCTCAACTTTGAAAATGGACAAAAATGTATTCAAAAATGTTTGCAACTTAATTTTCTACAATTTGGTATCCATCTAGTGCCAAAAAAACATAGTTCGGTGGATGAAAAACTAATTTATATGATGTACAATTGGTTCGCATAAACTACACAAACTTGATTTTCAACCATAAAACGACATTTTTTCGGCTTAAAAAATTGACAAAAAGGTAACTAAAATCTTTGTTACAAAATTCTCTACATTTTAGTTTTGTGCTAGAAAAAGATAGTTTGGTGGATGAAAAACTAGTTCATGCGATGTTACAATATGTTTGCGTAAACTAGATTTTCGACCACAAAATAACATTTCTTGGCTTTGAAAATGGAGAAAAAGGTAAACAAAATGTTCATTACAAAATTGTCTACATTTTGGTATCCATTTTATGCCATAAAAATGTAGTTTAGTGAACGAAAACTGATTCGTGTGGTGTTAAAGTTGGTTCGGTTAAATTGCATGAATCAAGTTTTTGACCATAAAACAACAATTTTTCAACATCGAGAGTAGACAAAAAGATAATCAAAATATTTGCTACAAAATTCTATACATTTTACTCTATATTTAGTGCCAAAAAACATAGTTTTTTGGATGAAAAACTGGTTTATATGGGTTCAGCTGGTTCATGTAAGTTGCACAAACTAGGTTTTTTGCCACAAAATGAGATTTTTCTGACTCCAAAATGGGCAAAAAGATAAAATGTTCTTTACGAAATTCTCTATATTTTGGTATCCATTTTGTGCATGAAAACATAGTTTGGTGGATTGGCGACAAAACGACATTTTTTGGGCTCAAAAAATGGACAAAAAAGTAATTAAAATATTCATTACAAATTTCTCTACATTTTAGTATCTATTGTGTGCCAAAAAAACATAGCTGGTGGACCAAAAAATAGGTTTGTATGATGTTATAGTTGGTTCATGTAAACCATACGAACTAAGTTTTCAGCCACAAAACGACTTTTTTATTGCTTTAAAAATGAACAAAAAAGTAATCAAAATATTCACTACAAAATTTTTTATATTTGGATTTCCATTTCGTGCTAAAAAAACATAGTTTGGTGAACAAGAAAACGGTTCATGTGATGTTACGATTAAATCATGTAAATCACAAGAACTAGGGTTTTAACCATAAAACGACATTTTTTTTTTTTATTGTGAAAATGAACTAAAAGGTAACCAAAATATTTGTTATAAACTTCCATATATTTTGGTATCTATTTTGTGCCAAGAAAATGTATTTTAGTAGACAAAAAATTGGTTTATGTGGTGTTATAATTGGTTCGCTTAAATCATATGAACAAGGTTTTTAACCACTAAACAATCTTTTTTCGGTGCTATAAATTGAAAAAAAAGGTAATCACATGTTTATTACAAAATTCTCTATATTTTAGTATTCATTTCATGTTATAAAAACATAGTGTGGTGGATGAAAAGCCAGTTTGTATAACTTGCACGAACTTGGTTTTTTACCACAAAATGGCATTTTTTAGCTTCAAAAATAGACCAAAAGATAACTAAAATGTAAGTTACAAAGTTCTCTATATTTTGATATCCATTTCGTTCTAAAAATACATAATTTGATGGCTGAAAAACCGATTTATATGGTGTTATAATTGATTTGTATAAACCATATGAATTAGATTTTCAATCACAAAACTATGTTTCTTCAAAGTAAAAAATGAACAAAAAAGTAACCGAAATATTCATTATGAAATTCTCTATATTTTAATATCTATTTCTTGCCAAAAAAGGTAATTTGATGGTCGAAAAATTAATTCGTATGGTGTTACACCTGATTTGCGTAAACTATATGAACTAAATTTTCAACCACAGAACTACTTTTTTTTGCACCAAAAATAGAGAAAAAAATTAATCAAAACATTCATTATAAAATTTTTTATATTTTGGCGTTCATTTCATCATAATATTATAAAATATCAATTAAGTCTTATATGACTAAATATCAGTATACCCTTATTATTTATAATAATAACTCTTAAATCCTCAACTTTAATATTAATTAAGTTTTAGTTTAAATTCGTATAAATATCTAGATAATCAATTCTTCTTCATTGAATTTATCTATAAAATTTGTTTACTTTAAATACATTGTGCATTTTTTTGGTGTAAAGGGGTAGTTTACATAAAAAAGTGTAAACAGATTTGTGATGGTCAAGAACAAAATTAATGTAAATGATGAGATCGAAAAATGTGATCATTTTAGTTTAATATATTATGGTTAATTTATTTTATTAATATTTAATTAAAAGTAATTATTATTTTTGAAAAATGTGATCATTGTTACATTCGTATTAACTAACTATTTTTATCAGCATTTTTATTTAAAAATTCCATTTTATCTCTTCTAATTTTATTTTATTTGGATATAGAGGTAGCTTATATATTCGAAGGAAAAAAATAATTAAAATAATAGTTCTTTATTGATTTAAATAATTTTACCACTATAAAATATTTTATATAAATCTATATATTAATTAAAATAATATAAATCTATTAAGAAATGCGGGTTCCAAGAATCTCAATTATTCCAATTAAGGTTAGATTCAAACTGAATCAAATATAAATAGATTTGTGGTTTGTTTGTAGATTTGGTTGTATTCGTTAAACTTTTATATAGTGAAATTCGGATTCGTATTTAAATTCGAAAGTTTGGTTCATATTCGTTTATTACTATAGCAAAATTTATTTATTTATAATAAATATATATTATACTTTATCAAAAATAAATATATTTATTATAAGTTATTAAAATCGTATATATTATGATTTATTAAAAAATTAAACATATTTATAATTTATTAAAAAATTACAATTAAAAATTTTTAAATTTAAATTCAAATTTATATTCTTATTTGAATTCATTTTCAAAAGCTTTTAATATTATAATTTTAAACTTATATTCGAATTTCAGTGTAAATAATCTGTTTTAAATTCTTGTGAATCAAACTCAAAAATATATAACTATCAAAAAAAAAAAACTCAAAAATATATTTTGAATATATTCTATTCCAATTTAATGCTACCGACGTCAGTGCAGTCCTTGGGGTCGTGACACCAAATTCTAAAGCACTTCTAACTTTCCTGCACCACCTAAATTCTTATTCTAAAGCACTTCGATTTTTCCAAAGCCATGTGACACGAAAAACAGAAAGCGTATTTGAAGGGTCAAATCAAATCAAATCAAATCAAACGTACCCAAGTTGAAGTTGGAAGTTGAAAGTTGAAACCATTTTAGGGTCATGAAGCCCACAAATGCCGCAGATGACCTCCTCTTCTTAAATATAATTAAACTAAGTTAACTTGGTTTCTGGGCGGTGAGTTTGCGCGTAGAGTAGGTTTTGGTTTGGGCAATGACCCTCTTGATTTTGATTTTATAATAATTTCATATGAACCAAGGTTAAATTTGAATGAGTTTCAACATTGGAAAAATTACATTCCTATCTATATGTCAAGGCCTACCTTGCCCCGTGGGGACTCTATTGACTTGTGCTCCAATAGAATCCCTTGTGCTCCAATAGAGTCCTGTCAAATGCTCAACCCATAAATATAAATTCAACACTTGCACTTTGTTGACTTCTCAATTTACAATCCACCCATCTCATTCTTATAAAAAAAAACATTATTGGATTCTTGTCCCTTAATCACCTCCTTAGATGGGTTATATAATATGTTGAAAGTTATAGTGTTTTTCTTCTTCAAATCTGCCTCTCATCTCAAAGGTTCTAGGCAGATATTCTGAAATCAATCTCTATTTAAATAGAGTTTAAGCAAAGCAGTAGCTGGTGCTAATTCTTGTTTAGAGAAAATCCTTCTTGTGTAGATAAAATTATATAAAATACAAACCATTTGTGACACACAAAGAAGAAAATGTAGAAAAAGTTTCACATGTGAACACTTTTTAAATTAGAAGAACTTCCCAAAGGCATATAAATATTTTTCATTCCTTAAATTTTGATTATTGATGTGCCCACCAAAAATGGACTGAATCAATATTCATTACCTTTGTTTTGCATATGCCAAAAAGAGGTACATAAATGACTTGTCAATGAGTGAGTTTGTCAAAGTACAAATTGAAAAAAGTGCACTCAAAAATATTTTTTTTATATGTAAAGAATTTAATTCAAATGAAGGAAAGGTCAAATTGGTTGGTAGCCTTCTTATTAAATAGTGGAGACATAATTAATTTATCTTCTACTTAGTTTAACAAGTTATTTCATTAGGTTAAATAACTCAAATACATCATGCTCAAACTAGAAAATATCAAAATTTTTCTTTCTTTTTTTTGGTGGGGGAGGGGGGGCAGTTTAGGAAAACAGCAATAAAATTAAATGATATATACAAGAATATATTCCTCTAAGCGATTAAAATTATTATTCAAAAAAGATTTTAAGATTTGTTCAACAGATGTCATATCAGGATTAGGCATATACTTCTCCTGGGATAAAATTCACTGTCATCCTCCTGGAAATTCCCCCTTCCAAATTGTTTATTTCTTGCAGAAGAAGCTACACTACAGGTTCTGAGCTGACTTGATCTTGCTGACTAGTGTTTGAAATTGTAGTCTTCAACCATATTCATATTCACAAGTAGAATTTATTTAACAATTCCTGGATTGACTATTAATGTGGAGCCAAAACTGGGGTTGACTTGTGGAATTTCATAAATATTGTCAAGAAGGATAATTAATTAGTTTGCAGAATGAAACTGAAGCTGCTTCCACGAAAATGGGTTAGTGAATGCATGTCATGCCAGAGGGGAAACAAAATAATGTTGCAGAAAACATGTGTTCATGTAGATAAATTAACTTTAATATTAAAAATATTACATATTAATCTTATAAATTAATGGCATGAATTATTTAATCTATAGAGGGAAATGAATTATTGGAGAACATCCATAGCTACAGAATTAAACAAAGAAGAGCTAGCCCTGGTTGGTTTTGTATTAAACAAATATTTGCATACCAATTGGTATAGGTTGCTTTGTCTTCTCTTGTATATTTGCGCCTGTGTTTGTGTGTGTGTGTGTGTGTCTATATATATATATATATATATATATATATATGTATATACTGAGAGTACTTTATACTAGGGACATACAGAAACATGTTTAGTACTTTGTAATTACAAATTTAGTGAAAAATGGTTGTACATATAATAATATGTGGCAAGATTGTATTAAATATATACAGAGATGTGATCTGACAAGATAATCTTAATTAAAATATTTTGATTTTCTACTGAGTGTGAGCTAGAAAAGTGCCCCAAATTGCAGCCCTTGTTGACCATACACCCTAAACTTGAAGGGATATTGGTGGGAGATGGAGTTGGCAGTTAGTAGTAAAGGAATGCTATGCGGTACCTGGTTGATGAGGGGCCAAAAATCAAAGCCATGCAAATACCTGCAGCTGGCATCTTCATCTTTGATATCAAATTTCAAAGACCCACCAACCTTCTTCTCTTCTATATTTAGTGGATTTTGCATTAAGCATATTTAGGCATACATATATGGGCATCCTTGGAGGATGCTTCTGGACAGGCCAGTTGCTTGCTTGCTCATCGATTAAATACAACGAAACAGTAGAAGCAAGGATAAAAGCTGCCCTGTCTTCATTTGACAGGATGTCTTTCTTACAAATACTATTGTTGCTAATTACATCTGTTCAATTTATAAATAACAAGTTGCATATCCCCATTCACACTCAATTTAAGACTAAAAGAATCTGTTAGTACTACGGACCATGAGATCTTGCATTTAATTCTACAGTTGTCTATCTCTGTCACATGGAACGAAAATCATAAAATAATGTTCTAAGTGAGTTCCAAGATCTTCCAGCATGTAAGTCAGACTATTAGCTGGATTTGCTTGCCTAATTAAATTCATACAAAAAATTATGAAGGCCAGAAGTTTGAAGACCTTAGTTCTGCTACAAGAAGCATGTAAGTGTATTTTGCAGCTGCATTTCCAGACCAGACCAGACCAGACCAGACCAGACCAGCCCAGCAACATTTGCTATTTTATACAGGCCCTAACATAGTTTGGACAAAAATCTTCTATCCTATCCACTCAGCAGGAGTATATCAAAACACCAGAACTTTGTAACACATGAGGCCAAGTCTTGAAATTAGATTGTAGAAGCCTTGTCTCATTTGACATCTCCATATTATTCTTCAAAGGACCCAGCCCAACAAGGAGATTTTGCTATTTTGTTTGGCCCCAAACAATTTGGACGTAGATTTCTATCAAGTGTAGTCAGCACAGCACGATCATCAGAAACAATGGCTTACGGAACAGCTTGACTCACTTGACACCTTATACCAAGAGGATATAGCCAAGGAACAGATTCACCGGTCTTTGCAATTAAAGGCGTAGATCAACAACTTCATCAAATGTGTTTTCAGAAAATTATAAGATGCCTACTATTAAAGTTAAATAGATACATGGTATCATCAAGTAAAATTGATACAAGAAACAAGCAGGAACTGCACAACAGAGAGCAGCAAGGCCAAGCAAAAATCATCCATCAATGATACATACTATTCTCATAGTCAACTAAACAAACAAGCAACTAATGATCTGGTACCGTTCCTGCTATAATTTCATTCATTGTGCATATGACTTATATATTGATTTCTAAATGAGATTCGAAGTTACATAGAATCATCAGACTCCTCAGAGTCACTTCTTTCAGGCACTCCAGTGTTAGCTTCAGCCTCGGCAACATCGGCCTCCTTTGGTGCAGGAATAGGTGCAACTTTCTTGTTTGCATTACGTGCATTTCCATCAGCATCTTCCTCTTGCTCATTCACTTCAGGATGTAAAACATTTTGTCAAGGAATATCCAAATCATAACCATATAATGTCAACATTCAAGCAAGAAGATTCACAAAAGCTATAAACATAAGCAGAAATCCTTAGAACCTGCATATTCTTTCTATTACCTATTTGAGTGTGACACATTTACGCAATGATACATGTTTAAATCATTCAAAAACAGTTCATCCAGTAAAATTTCAAATTTCAGCAAAATAATGTACTGCCTATCAATTGGATCTACCAAAATTTAAAGCTTCCAAAATACAGAAGAAATAAATGTTAGGCCCAGTTGAATATGTTAAATTTATAGTCCAACCTAATATTTAGACATGTTTCTGTGTTCATAGTGGCATTGACTTTTAAGAATCTACAAATTACTTGAATAAAATGAGCTTGTTTTCTTCTTTTTTGGGCTTAACAACAATTCTGATATTTCATTTATAAAATTTAAGGATATCTGCATTTTCGATTGTTCCACCGCTCATAATGTTCAACAAATCTTTCTCAACACGCTGCACAAGCTCAGGCTGCAAAAGGAAACAACAATAATATGAGCCAAGATATTGGATAGAATGGAAGAAAAAGTAAAAAAAGTAGCACTTAGACAATATTCAAGCTCAAGCAACTTGATTATCTATCACTTTATATTGGTAATCAGAAACTTTATAATGCATGAACACTATTTTTATTGCTTGCAATCACTTTCTTTCCGAGCATCTTCATTCAGGCTACAGACATATCACATAAGAGAACATTTATAGTAGTCAAATTAAAGTTCCCATGCATGAAACAAAACATTTATTCTTTTTACTTCTGGTTCCTAACAGAAAAAAGATCCTAAATGAACAAATGTTTGAGAAGTATTGAGCCAATTTGTACATTTAGGTCAGGCTCCCTTCGGAATCTACGTTTTCGAGCATCCCTCATTGGAGGGGTGATACCATGTCTATACTCCACCACATCTGGAGCAGAATCACCCGGTTCTCTAACCATAATCATCTGCATGACAGAAACAGTTCATATAATTGCATTTAAACCGATGGACTCGTGTTTACAAACCATGAAATTAGAGATTTTCACAAGGAACACTACCTGACCAATGTCTGCAGTTTTAACCAGAGCACTGTCATCATAGGTCTTGTATGACTCCACAACAGTAGGAAGATCTAATAGAGATACTGGGAAATGATCATTGCCTATAGCAAAAGTTCCACTCCTCCCATTCTCTGTGAATATATGTCAAGTACACAAAAATGCAAAGACATTATGCGAAACAATAATAATGTTCAACCTACTGAGCATAATTGCTAATTGTTCACAGCAATTATTTATTGCTAGACATATTTCACAGCTTTAATACAATATTCCAATTTAATGGTACAAAACATAAAAATTTGAACTTAGAAAAAAAATCAAGTACAAAATGAAAGCTCACACAAATACTAAACAAATACAAAAACATGAAAACAGACACATAAGTGGAGATGAGAGCAAAAGAAACAACTGTCTCAGGTCCCTTAACTTCAAAGCCATATTACAAAGTTCTTTTTCTAATTGCAAAGGTAAGAAAATCCTACACAAGAATTGTATACCAGGTTCTACAAAAACCACATTATCTTTCAGAAAACAATGATGGTTATGCCGGATTCAAGAAGGATTAACACTGTTGATGTTGGTGAAAAAATCTTAACTTCTGATTATCCAAAGAAATGAGAAGGCAAAATATACATTGACAAGGAACATGCTCTCCATTGATATTAAGAGAGAATTTTGGATGCTCTCACAAAAAAAACACTATTGAAAATCAGATAGCAATTTAGTGAAAGAAAATCGGAAAACTATACAATACAATATGGTAGAAAACCAGGCAACTTTAGACCATTGGATGAGGATGAACAATTAGGACTTATTGAAAAAGGAAAAAAACAAAAACCACTTTACCCTTATCTGAGGATTATACTGTAACAAAATCATAGAACGGCCAACGAAAATCACGATCAAATGTCCAATTTCAACAACTAATAGTAACCCTGATAGAAGACCAGCCAATAAATATACATATTTGACGAGTCGTTAAAATTTATAAGCTATAATGTTCAAATTTTGAACTTGAAAGTGAAGCATTATGCAGGGATAACCTTATAAAACTATTAATAAAATCAGAAATTGCTGGGCCAAATTGACAATAAAACTCAAGAAATTTTAACAAGTCAAAGCAAGTTCTCACCAGAAAAAGATAAATCTAAAGACTTGTCTTCCCCACAAGAAGGGTCTTCGTTTAAAAGACGTTCAATTTTCTCAGCAACAGGAGGGGGAACTCTGAGAATGAACTGCTCCTCCATTAATATTCAATACACAGAAAAAGTTTGCACCTTTAATAATAAAAAAAGATCCACAAAAAAAACCCACTTAAATTCTTCAATCAGTGAAAGAAAAAAAAAACAAAAAACAAAACCAGAGCTAAAGATCGAGTATGTTTTATAAAATACCTTAAAATTGAGGTCAATAGAAGCCTAAAACAAAAAGGCGTTGCTACGAAAGGGAAAAGAGAAAAAAATTGAAAGCGTTATTGATAAATAGTTGATTACAAAAAAGCGTTTCTGAAATTTTTTGAAGGAGAATTGGTAGAATATAGGACAATCCTTAAGGTTTTCGAATTATGGTTATCAACTGACCCCATTGAAGCATAACTGTTTGGGTTTATAAAAAGGCGACGGTATTATTCCCACCCAAAGTTTGTTAGAAGGACAATGCCATCTCTAATTTTTATTGGTTAAATTTAACAGTTAATAATTAAAAATTAAAAATAAAAATATTAAATAATATTAAAATAAATTATAAAAATATTTAAAAATTTTAAAAAATAATCATTAATACTGATGATAATAATCACCTTTAAAAGAATTAAAAAGTTGAAAATGTCATCTTGATTCACGAGGTAGCCAAAGGCAGAGGAAGCTAGATAGGCCTCCTCAATTCCGCCATCAAATATGGTCAAAAATGGTTAAAAATAGTTGACTTTAGCCCCAATAGCCAATTCCAATCACAATTGATGATAAAAATAGTTAGATTTGATCATCTCTTCTAAAAATAAAAAAGGTCGATTTGATCTTTTCTGTCAAACGAGGTTGTCAGATCTAATTTTCTCATGAACTAGACCATTTTCGATCTCTTGATTTGTTTATCAGTAACCACCATTGTCAACGATGTTGTTGATAATAGTGGTTTTTTTATTTTTTAAATTTTTTTTTATTTTTTATTTAAATATTAAAATTTATTTTTATTATATATATATATTTTTTATAACGAGGATATTTTATTTATTTTATCAAAAAAGTAAGAAAAAATGAATAAAAAATAGTCAAAGGTGGGTGTTTAGATTTTTCAAAATTTAAGAATGAGATTTTGTCTTTTTAGTAAATCTTGAATAGGAATAAGTCCTCTGGCCTTATCAAAATTTTAGGTTTCTGTTCCAATTACATCTCAATTTTTTTTTTTTTTTTTGAGACTCAATTCATTAAAAATTTTTTATTTTGGAATTTGTTTTTAGTCTATTTTAAATCTTTTCTATAACTTTAAAAACATACAAAACACACAAAAGGACACTCTTGTTTGTTTAGTGAAAAAGTCACCACCTATTAGATGCCATTTTTCAAACCTATTTTCAAAATTACAGTTCAAAAATAAAAAACATATAAACACAGTGTATCAAACTCGGGCTCAAACAACTTTTGTTTAAACTCGAACTTGGTAATTTAATAACAAAATTTTATGTTCAAATTTGCTTGAGATTTAAATTTTTTTTAGTTTAAAACTAATTTTTTTGGATTAAACAATCAAGCTTTGAACTTATTCGATCCTATTGAAATTTTACCCTTAAAAAAAAAAAAAAAAAACATATAGCTAATACCCATTTCTACTAGAGAAATTAATTAAAACAGCTAGTTATAGAGGGTTTATAGATCATTAGCGAACACTTTATGGAGTATACTGATATAGTGTACAGATTCAAATAATACTCATCATGGCTGCATGTTATCTTCATCTACAATTTTATTTCAAATTCAGTTAAAAATCAATGAAATTCGACAACAAATTCATCTTAATCAAAGTAATCATTTCGTCACGTGGTTTCTAGTATCTTCAAAGAATTGAATCCAAAATTTGAAGAATTCTTATGGTAAGCATGACTTGCTGCTCTTAATATGAATAACTCTAATTTTAATATTATTTTTCATCAAATTTTCATCATTGTTGTGCATTTCAGCTAAAAATATAATAACATATTTGGCTTATTAAAGTTTTGCTTGAAATTTGTTTGAAAAAGGAAGAAATCGTGAGTAGGAGCAATGGTATTTGCACTCCCTCTTCCACGTTATGCCAGCTCTACCTCCCGTGAATATTCCCCGCTCTGAAATGAAGGGCATTACTCAAGGTGAGGAATATATTATGTTATTTTCTGTTTGAAGTTGAGTCATGTTTGTGTTTGTTTGCCGATCCTATAAAAAATTAAGTAAAGGTTGAGTTGTCTTTTGAATCTTGAAACCCTAATGTTTGTTTTACATAGGAAACTTATGAGTGCAAATCAGGTGCAAAGTGTCTCCTCTGAACCAAAAGTTGTGTCTGCAAGTGATTTTGTTATTTGTAATGCTTCAAAGAACAATTAATTTTCTTATTATGTGTGTGCTGTGTGCTATGTAGAATTAGTTACTTTATAATTCCAAGTGAATCCTTGGATGTATATGTTTGAATCGCTGTTGATGTGTGTTCCTTCCAGATATGTTATCCTTTTGAATGATAAATATGCTTGATCAAAATGACTCTGGGTGTCTTGCCAGCCATCCCGCCAAGCCCACTTTTTCCTTGCTGAAGTGGCCATTTGTTGCCCATGAAATCAGTGCTTTCTCATGTATTTTTTGGTTGCTTTTTTTCCGAGGTAGATCTGTTTCGCCCAATGATCAAAAATATAATCGGGAGAGGTCATATTCACAATCTCCAGCCTATAATGGCTCAAGGAGCCGCAGCAGAAGTCCCGACAGGGGACAGGGCCGGAGCCATAGCCGTAGCCGAAGCAGGAGCTTGACCCCAAGACGTTTCCCAAGCAGAAGCAGAAAGTCAGTCTCCAATGCGTGCTGGATACTCCGGAGAACCCAATGTGTCCTAGTTACTGAGCTACAAGAAGGAGAGGTTACTTTTAAGACACCTATCATCCAGATTTTTTTTTGAAGTTAATGTTCTCTTAATGCTTGCTGGTCGAACAATAGAAATTTGTTACAGGCCTTGTTGACTTTTAGGTTGAGGATACTTTCTTGATGTTGCAGTTTTTAATGTGGCCAAAGGACATTTTCCCACCCATAGTTTGAGGTGGGGACAAAGTCCCACCGCTTAAGTTTAAAAGCCTGAATTCCCACCATCACCTATTTTTTTTATTAAAAATAATAAATATACAGTAATAATCAGGGGTATTTTTATCTTTTTAATATTAAAATTTTATAAATTAATAAAATAAATTTTATATAAATATAAAATATTAAAAACTTTTAAAAAATTTTTAAAAAATTTTGAAATTCAAAAAACGTAGCAGTCACCGCCGCCGGCACCAGCAGCAGTGGCCGCCCATAATAGAACCAGGTGGCCATTTCCGGCCATCTGGTTCCAAGGGAGGCCAGATCTGGCCTCCCCGTTCGGTGGAGGAGGCCAAATCGGCCGTCTCCAATTTTAGAGGAGGCGGGCCGGAAATGGCCACCTGGTTCTATTGTAGACGACCACCGCTGTCGTTTCCGACGACGGTGACTGCTGCGTTTTTTTGAAATTCAAAATTTTTTTAAAATTTTTTATATTTGAAAATTATTTAATATTTTTATTATAAATTTTTAATTTTTAAAAGGATAATTTAGTAATTTTAATAAAAAAATAAAAAAATAGGTGATGGGTGAGAATCCAAGCTTTTAAACTTAAGCGGGTGGAACTTTGTCCCCGCCTCAAACTATGGGTGGGAAATTGTCCTTTGGCCTTTTAATGTGTGTTATTCAAGTATTTTCAGCTTAGATTCCAGAGTAACGAGTACCCTAAACTAGGGCTGGATACGAAGCGAGCCGAACGCGAACACGAGCACGTTCGGGTTCGCTTCGGTTAGCCTGGTGGAATATCCGCGTTCGGCTCGCGTTCGACGAACATTTTTATGCAGAAAGTTCGGGCTCGCGTTCGTGCGAGCCCTTGGAAGGCGGTTCGTTCGTGAAGCTCGTGGCTACAGGGACGAACGAACATGTTCGTTCCGAGAACCGAACGAACATGTTCGTTCGGCGCAAAAAATGGACTCCTTCACTCCTTCCTTCCTGCTGCACACAGATCGCATCGTCAAAACACACAGAATGCAGTTGCCCAAAATCAAAACTTTCCTACTGTCATAATAACGAAAATTTAAACAAAATTACTAGTGGCTAAACTTTACCGGTAAACTGTGAGTCTGTGAGAAAACAGAGCAACCAAGGGCGACCGACCAAGTTCAGATCAGAGTTTGAGTTCAGTGGAGAACAGATTCTGTGATATGAATTGTAGCCGGGTTTGATCAATTTCTAGGACTCGCATCGCATCGCATCGTCGTTTGGTGGAGAGAAGAAAGAAAAGGAAAAAGGAGGAAAATTTTCTGGAAAATGCCCGATAGTTTATGTCCATACAAAACGACGACGTTTTGTCTTTAAAAACCAAAACGTCGTCGTTTTATAACCGAACGAATAGTTCGCTTCAAAACGAACTGTTCGTTTAAAGCGTTCGGATTCGCGTTCGTTTACCCCGAATATCCGCTCCGCCGGCTCGTATTCGTATTCGGCTCGTCTGACGCCTAAGTCGTTTCGCAAGCGAACGAAGCGAGCCCGAACACGAGCCCGAACCCGTTCGCTTCGAATCCAGCCCTACCCTAAACTACTCAATTCTTCATGGCTTTACTTGTCCGCCCACTTCAAATTTGTCTACCAGTCAACAAGCTCCGCCCCTTTTTCCCATGGTACCGTGCCATGCATATACAAAGATTATAACATGATCTGCGTTTAAACATGAATGATTATAAAAATTCTAAGCATAATTTGGAAATGTGGGGACTGACGCGTCTGAAGGGCCCAGTTGTGACGGAAAAGAGTCTGACAAGGGAATGCTTTTTGACGATTGCATCCCTTCCCCTCCACCGTTTTCAACTTTACACCTCAAGCAGGAGCCTGTTTTTTCTGTTTCTTGGATTCTGCATGTTGCTTCCACACGGTTCGATTTCGGTTTTGGAATTTTTTGAAAATCGACTGTCCTTGTCTTGCCTGGTGTCCACTAATGGACCATCAAAAGTACTGTGTTTGCAATCTTTTCTCGATTACCCTCTGATAAAATTAAGGACTTTTTTAATGTGGGTCTCTTTTTAAGGACATTACAAGATTAAAAAACTCAATGTTCCATGTTTTAGAAATTGAATTTCTTTTTTTTTTTTTTTAACTTAACATGTATTGAAACAAACAAGTACGTGCTCTTAACAAAATTTACTATGCGTCTTTATTGTTCTTAAGAAACAAAATAGAAACAATTTGTCCCTCATTTCGATCATGAAAAAGAACCCCAAAAAAAAGAAAAAAGTTATTGTAGCCTATTGAAAAATTGTATTGTCATTAAGGCATTAGAGTCCACTAATCAGGACAAAAAATCTCTTGATCTCCTTGAGACAAGTTTTAAGTTTTTAACAGCTAAACCGTTCTCTTTGACTTTTCCACTCCTTTCAAGCTTTAAATTATTGAATTGATGGTGACTTTTGGAGGGAAATTATAAACAAAATCACCATAATTCTCCTCTAATTTCTCTTTATTTGCATGTCTCGTTCCCATATATCTTTTATGAGTGGCCTTGATCTCGATGTCCCAAAAAGACAAAACTATTAAGAATCCACACTGTGTCTGCTGGGTATCAGATGAAAATTAATGACTACGAACCGAAACAAAAAAAACCTTGTATTAATGTTCTAGCTTCTGACATAGCATTAAACGTACAGAGCTTCTGTAGCAGATTGTGGTGCGTAGGTTGTTTTTTTTTTTTGAGTACAGTGACTAAAGAACTAGAAATGTGTGTGTTTTATGTGCTGTTTTAGATGCCAAACTGTGCCTATCTGACTCATGCTAGTGAGTTTTGTGTGAAAACAGTTCTCTTACTGGGAGGTTTTGAAGTTTTGTTGATTCTTTTCAGGAGACTTTCATCTGGGCAGCTTGGATCAGGTACTTTGTGAGTTTTGAGCTTCATTTATTGATTTGGGTTCTTTGCGTTGTGGTGTTTTGTGGGGGCTTTGGCATCTGAATTTCTTCTTTTGTGCTGTTTTGACTTCTGGTTTTGTGTAATTAAAAGTTTGATTCTTGTTTCAGGTTTCTTGCTTTTAGTTTCCCTTAAGTTTGAGCTTGGCATAGTTACAGTTTTAAGTCTTTGTTAGTTCTTAGAATTGCTTGAGAGATACTGACAGGAAAAGATCCTTATTGAAACGTAGATGGTCTGACTAAGATGTTTCTTTCGCTCTCTTGTAGAATATTGAGTTGCTTTCGCTAATTTTTTGCAGTTCAGTTATGCTGCATTGTGATTTTGGGGAGTTAAAAATTAGGGCTTGTCATACTTAGCTTCGCTGTAGTTTATATGCTTGCAACTTAGTGTTCACTCAATGTTTACATCAGCTTATTTTACCTAAATCATGTTTTTACAAGTTATTAAACTGTAACTGGTAGTGGTAAGGGAAAATTGGATGACAAGGAACTATTTCCAGTACAACGGGATAGGTCATATCCAAATTGGTTCATCGAGATTTGACTATGATATAAGATTGTGACTCATTTTACCTTGTGGTTTGAGCTTAAATTTTATTTTCTTAATGTTGTATCCTTTATCATGCAAACTGCGGCTGAATTTAGGTATTAGGTAATTGAAGGGCTTTTTCTTCATCGGAGTGAGTTGGGATTTCAGTTGAGGCATGTTTTCATTCTAGCAGTTGGGTTGATTGATAGGCTTCTTCATGCTCGTTGTCTCTCTTGGTGTCCCTTGCACATTCTACTCTCATTGGTTTAACTGGGAGGAAGACAAACTATAGTTAGATAGTTATTTCTTGGTCCGGCTGCCTCTATGAATTTATTATATATCATTTTCCGCATGTTACCTGAACTTAAGGGCATTAAATCTCCAGGAGTAGTAAGTTCACAAACATTACTATTAGAGGTTGTACATCAATTTTGATTTATTATAAATTAAAGTGTAATGCATTCACCAAAAATCATGTACCATCTATTTTATAGGTTAGCAGTCTCATAGGGTTTCAATTGATTTTGTGTTAGTTTCCTTCCTTATAGGTTTTAAGAGGAATATAATTTTTAAGAAACTTGGAAAGAGAGTTTGCTGTTGGATTCTTGGAAAATCTGTTTCAGAAGTTATGTTGATAGTTCTTCATTATGGTGATATGATTGGACTTATTAGCTAGTTATTTTGGAAGCATCTAGCCAGTTCGTATAATTAGAAAATACTTGTCACCTATGATTTAGTACACGGTAACATCAATTTTTAATAATGGTGATTTAGCTAATCTAATGTTGGCAATATAAGGATTATCAGATGCCTGTATCATATATGAGCAAATGCTTGATATTGCTATATCAAAGTTGTATTATACTGTTTGTTATCGCTGGCTTTTATACATCATGTAAACGTGTTTTTTCCTGTTGAAATATGCTGTGCTGTAGAGATTCTCAAGGTAAAATCTATTTAGTATATCGACATTATTTACTATATACAGATCCCAACTCCATCTTTTTAAGTCACTATAATGCTCTCTCTCCCAGTTGCAGAATTTTGCCTTGAGCTTTTGGTATTATATTCCATTTTGCCAGTGACTCTGGAAGATTTGGCAGTTTAAGCTCTGCCTGAGTCTAAACAGCAGAGGACTGAAGGTTTGGATTAAAGTTTTGTTGGAAAGATGATGCCTGGAAAATGGCTTGGAAGTGTGTGTTTTCTTGTAATTGGCTTGTTTGCCAATGCGTTAGGTAATTCAATAAACTCGTCCCACACTTTGGTATTCCCTTTTTAATTATGTCTAATTAAATGTATTATAAATATATAAAATGGATTATGGTCTCCATTTCATTTTAAAATTTCGAAGTACTTAGCTTAGGGGACTTCCTCTTTCTTACCAAGTTTAAAAAGTACCAACAATTACAGTGGCGATAATCTTAAAGGACTTCTCAATTTATAATTGCCCTGTAGAGGAATAGTTTTTCTGGTTAATTAGTTTATACCTTGGAGCTCTATATCTAAGACGTCGTAGTTGACATATTGATTATGGGCATAATGGCAACGAAGTACCGGAGGTTTTGTCCTAATAAGGTAGTCAAGAGAAAAGATTTGAAGGCAAACACTGCCAAGAAGACATGAGAATGGAAATTGTAACATGTGCTTAAGTATGAAACATAAACATTGCCTGAAGCAATTCCCCTTATAATAATAGAACCATATGTGTTTTCAACCATGAGGATCATCTTTCTTACCAGTTACTTTCTGAATGTTTAGGTGCCTATGTTGGGGTAAACATTGGAACTGATGTTTCTAACATGCCATCAGCTTCGGATGTTGTTGCCATATTAAAAGCCAATCAAATTACTCATGTGCGCCTATATGATGCTGATAGTCACATGCTAAAAGCCCTTGCAAACAGTGGGATTGAAGTAATAGTTGGTGTCACAAATGAGGAAGTCCGGGGTATTGGAGAAACTCCATCAACTGCAGCAGCCTGGATTAATAAAAATGTTGCATCTTACATGCCTTCAACTAATATTACAGCTATTGCCGTTGGCAGTGAGGTTCTTACCACAGTCCCTAATATTGCACCTGTTTTAGTGTCTGCCATGAATAACCTTCATAAAGCCTTAGTAGCTTCTGATTTAAATTTCAAAGTCAAAGTTTCAACACCCCACAACATGGATGTTATTCCTAAACCATTTCCTCCTTCCACGGCTACCTTTAATCCCTCATGGAACTCTACAATTTACCAGATCCTTCAGTTTTTGAAAAACACTAATTCCTATTACATGTTAAATGCCTATCCTTATTATGGTTACACCAAGGGAAATGGTATTTTTCCAATTGAATATGCCCTTTTCCAATCACTTCCCTCAGTCAAGCAAATTGTTGACCCAAACACACTTTTCCACTATAGCAGTATGTTTGATGCCATGGTAGATGCTACCTACTATGCCATAGGTACTTACAATCTTTCAGAAATCCCAGTTGTTGTCTCAGAATCTGGTTGGCCATGGCTTGGTGGAGCCAATGAACCTGACGCAACTCTGGAAAACGCTGAGGCCTACAATAATAATCTGATCAAAAGGGTCTTGAATGACTCAGGTCCTCCCAGTCAGACTTCTATGCCCATTAACACATACATTTATGAGTTGTTCAATGAAGACAAGAGGCCTGGGCCTGTTTCGGAGAAAAACTGGGGTGTCTTTTTTACCAATGGGAGTTCTACTTATCCTCTGAGTTTGAGGGGTTCCAGTCAAATTACTGGAAATTCTTCCGGTGTTTTTTGTGTGGCAAGAGGTGATGCAGAATCTGATAAGTTGCAAGAAGGGATGAACTGGGCTTGTGGACATGGCAATGCTAACTGTTCTGCCATCCAAGAGGGACAGCCATGTTATCTTCCCAACACTGTCAAAAGTCATGCTTCATATGCCTATAATGATTATTATCAGAGAATGCATAGTGTTGGTGGAACATGCAACTTCGATGGTACTGCCACAATAACTTCTATTGATCCCAGTAAGTTTCCACTATCCTTTTCCATTATTCTTGACGTTACAGGTGTGTTTGGGTTCAAACTTTGTAATTTGAAAAACGGAAGTCTTTAATATATATATTTTGAATCTGGTTTATACTTTTGTTGTAAAGCCATTAGTTGACAGGTTTATTTGGTCCATTGCTGAGAATATTCGTGGTTCACTTTAGAAAGTCATTTCTTTTTTATTGTCTCTATCATCTGAAGAAAAAAAAAAAAAGGTTTTGGTATAAGTAAGTTAATTTAATTGAGAAACATGCTCTATTTATATTGGGATTGAACAGTATATAGTTTAACTTGTGTGCACTAAATTATGTTCACATGAACTGCATGGTTGCAATTTTTTGATAGTGCCTTATACTGCATGGTCAATGATTAGTGGTTAAGACTCAGGATTTCATTTCCATTTTAGATAAATAATTAGTTTATTAGTGTATGCAACAAAATTCGAACTGATCATATGCCTTTTCACGCTCTTCAATATTTCAAGCCGCCATATGAATTTTGTGAGTATTTTTTAAAAGACCTTTATCTTGTTATTTAGGTGAAACCATAGATCCCTATTTGTTTCTGCTTTGACACTCTTTGTTTTAGAATGAACTTTTTCTATGACATTGAACTTGCTCTTTAGACCTCAAAATTGTTTCCTTGTGCATATATCTACTCTCGCATGGTCAGAAACATCTAAGGATTTCTGTTTTTTTCTTTTCTCTTTCTCTCAATTTATGCTAATTTCTGGGTTGGCGTTGACCTCCTTGCAGGTTATGGATCCTGTATATATGCAGGAAGGTGAGAGTCTGCCTTCATCACATTTGAACTGTTCTGAAATCATAGCTTCTAAATGCTTTGGCTCTAACAATGCAAATCTTATTTTGAATCAGTTCTAACTCAAGCACAACCGAGGGGCTTGCAGCTCCTGTGGCATTTGGACCTACAAGTCCCTTAGGAGGAGAGAGTACAACCCTGCCAGTTTCCAAGATTCAGGTTCTGGCACCAACAGCCTTACTCTCTCTAGTCTTGCTTTGATTTTGCGTCTATTCGATTCTTCCCCCTAGGGAGTTAAAAAGCAATAGCAGGTCGAGTATGCAAGGACTGAAGCATGGAAATGCAAAATCCTAATGAAATTTGACAATGTAATGAAGTCATAAGCAATGCAGAAGCTTGAAGGCTCTCAAGGGTCATTGAATTGATGCGTGTCTCTGTGTCTTTTACCAATTTTGCTTCTCCTTATAGTGTCTTTTATTCTTGTCAACAGGGTGTATTTTGGTTATTTAAAAATGGTTCTTTCATTGATTTGCTTTGCCCTCCAAGGAACCATTTATTGAGAAAAGATATATAGCAATAAGATTTGCTGAGGAATTGGTTCAAAGCATGCCATGCATCAAGGATATTATTTTACATACATGGATTTATACCAGTTAACTCTCTAGTGGTTTCAGAATTGATTTTTTGGCCCCTTGATTTGATTATACAAATTATCTGATTATCTTTAATATTTATTGACTTATTTTAATTTTTAAATGAAAATAATATTCTTGAAAAATATTTATTAAAAGTACAAAGAAAACCCTAAAATTATGAAAAATAAAACCTTTAAAGTACAAAAAGAAAAATTAAAATTATGTTAGATTAAAAAAATTAATTAAAAGAACCTACCAAGTTTAATAATTTTCCTAAGATTTATATTTTTTTTTCAGGTTCTTTAATTTCTCTACGAATTTTCGATTTTTAGACAATTTTATTGAATTTTGAATGTTGATTTAATTTGTTTATAAAAAAAATTAAAAAATTTTTCTTAATTCCATGGAAACTCAATTTAGGGGTAATTTGATCATTGTAATGGCCAAAGTTGGTTAAGATTCAGATTTAATGGCAAAGGCTGAAGGCGTAGGAGGTATAATTGAATAATTTGCATGACATGAGAGGCATTTGGCTCATATATATTAAGATAAAAACTGAAGAATTTGACCTGCAGATGGGAGGAATCAATAGGAAATTAGCATTGTAAAAGATTGATGTACTTCAGGGAGGTTATAAAGTGAATCAAGGGGGGTCAAATGACCCATTTGGGTTCGAAAAATTCATAGTTTGATGCCCATTAATATGAAAATTTAATAGCTTCATAACCTTTGGTTTGAAAAATCTGTGGCTTACTATATAGAAAACATCAAAATAACCTCTAAAAATTCCATTGACCCTTATTAGATTTCACTATTTCTTAACTGACCTTACATATTTACTTTGATTCATCTTGCTTTGCTCCCTCTATATTTTATCTCTAAGCCTGGCATGCCCTTTTCTCTTGTGATCCACACCTAACTAATTAATTAGGAGACTATGAAAACTTGGATTGATTTTTTTTTATCTTATATTTTACATTAAGACATGATAATAATATTATTTATAAACACGAAAATTAATCTTTTAAAGTGTCTTTATGATTCAATGGCTTTAGAGATCTTCAGGCACTCCAGAATAAGAAGAAACACTGCCATGTGCTGTTAGGAACCGAAAGGCTGGTGAAAGAACATGGAGATAGATCTATAATTTATTAAAATAAGAAAAAACAAACATAGACATGCATATGATAAAAATGAGAAGATCATTATCATAAAATATAATTTTATTTAATATAATATAAGGTTTATATTATAGTTTGAGTATGGATCACAAACTGAGAAATTATTTTGGCCAAACCACAAAAGACTGCGCATGTAATAACAACGTTCTTCATTATAAATCCCAGGGACGACAATCGGGCTCGGCTGCAAGATTTTTTTGTAGACATGGAACAGCATTGTTAAATCGATAGCTATATCTTATGTACCAATCACAAAATGTGCAAGAATCTCTTCCAGAATGATAGATAACGAACTTGTGATATTGTCCAGGCCACAAAAAACTGCATCTAAAGATGGTATTTCCAAAGAACTGCCTGTTGAATTTAAAATGCCAAGACTTATCGGGATCGAGCACTCTTACACCAAGGTCATCGTTTGATCGACAATGAAGAGTAAGAGTTTTCCTTGGATTTGAGGGTAAGGAATTAGTTATATTGACAGTAATCTTGGCATTGCATAGAATTATGCATGGAAAGAGGAGAGTTAGAGACAAGATAACCTTGTGAAAAGGACTCATATTCTTTTAGACGTGTTTCTGTGTAGGTATAATAAGAAAATGATTGCACGTCCGACTTATAAACATAGACTCTGCACCAAATATAGTGCATGCTTGTTGTTTATTTTTCTTATTTAGAATTTCCTTGTTGCACTAGATTTCAATTGATGCACTTGCCTTGTTTGGATTTTGGTTGATTTGGTTTGATAGCCTTAGTTGTTTGGGATTGGTCGTTGGTAATCTTTGCCTTTGGTTGTTGTGTTCGGTACTTGATTTATCAACTAATGTACTGGCTTGGAGTTCGGATAACATTTGTAACTTTGTCTTGATTTTTTTATTTGGGCTCAAATAGATCTTGGATAAATCAGCCCACTTGCTTGTTGAGAAATACTACATATTTTTAACTTACACATTTCTTCTTGGTCAAAAACGTCTTTTCACAGTGGTACTCTGACCACTCTTCCTGCTCATTCAAGTGTTATTTCAATGGGTGCGAAGGTTGTTTCGTCCTTATCTAAAGAATTTGTTATCCCTCAGAGTGATGTTACACATCCTATTACTACATTCGTTCGGCCCTATTTAAATTTTTATGGTCAAAAGTACAAATACCTTTTTTTTACGAGCATATGCTATGAAAATATGCCACTAGTGAACTTTTACGCTTATTCATCAAAAAATTACTTAAATGATAAATCTAATCAATTTGGATGTTTAAGATGTTTTAAATCATTCGATAGTTTTTTAGATTCACAATAACTTTATTTTCTTTGTTCCCTTACATATCTATTGGTACCATACGACCAAAGTATCGTGGGTTTTTCTTATTGAAAAGTATATTCAAAGGATCTTTCTTATATGTCTCATATCTTTAATCAACTTATACTTCTTTGAAAAACTTCAAGTTAGTCTATTGATTTTTTTTTTTTCTCAAAATGAGTAATTTATATGATCAACTTAATATGTATGAACCTATTGACTATGCAGTCTTAGTGATCAATAAATATCTTTAAAAGAACATGATAAGTTTAGCTTTATTCAATTTCTCATGGCTTTGCATGATATGTTTGAACCCACATGGACTTCTCTATTTTATGAAGTCCTTATTCCTTTAAGAATGGTTGTTATGGAGAGAATTTTCTCTGTTGTAACTTCACAATAGACTCTACACCTTTATGGTTCTACATGATGATATTTATAAGTGTTATTTTAATTCGTTGAAAGTTGTTTCATCCTGATCCAAAGATAAATGTTCCATAAATGAACATTGATAAATGTTGGAAATTAAAATCTCTAGTAAAAGTCTACCAAGTGTCATAAAAGATTATTCGTGATGACAAGTTCCAAACATACTAGTTGATGATTCAAAGAGAAATTAAGTCTAAGATTTCGACGTTCTGTGAATATGAACTCAATCAAAACATGACAACGAAAGGATATTACCTGTATGACAAGTATGATTAAACATAGGTTTGATGGAGTTGTTGATCCATTGGTAAACAAGATATATGCAAAATATAATCATTGACATTAATAATATACTTATTATAATTATCATAAGGGCTTCTATATGATCGACATCATAAAAAAATTATAAGGTTCATATTATCTTAATATTTCCTCACAATCAAAACAAAAATATGGTTACAAGTGTCACAAGAATCCATATATTAGTTAAAACCAATATTAATTGTTTTTCGCTTATTTGTATTTTCAAATACCTACAGAGAAATATTGAATTAAGATGTGTATAACATGTATATACATTCAAACATGTATCATTTTTTACAATGCAAACTAATTATCAAGTAAAGAAAAACAAACCAAAACAAAACTTCTATACAAAAATGTAAATAGGCAAGACAAACTGTAAATAACAAAATATGAGATAAAAATAGTAAGGCTTAAATTTGGGTTAATTTGTCCAACTAGATTCAATGTTTCTAGTTATATTATTATATATATAAACATAAAAACTGACATTTATCAATTCATTTTAATTTTTTTCTTTTTCTTTTTAAACATGCATAAATATATATGAATTATCATAAAGAACCATCCACCACTAGTAGCTTGATTTATGATTGTGTTAGTTGTGTGGTGAGCTAAAGAAATGTAAGGTTCACTACTCCTCAGAAATATATATATATATATATAACCAAACAACACATAACTTTAAGTATGAAATATTTGTTATATGCACATCAACTTTTTAAGACTCTCTTAATGAGTCTTCTAACTTTGGGGCTAACCAAATCCACCTGCCAAATCATTCTTTTAAAAAAACTATACCAACTCGTTTACGAACATAACCTAGTAAAAGCACTCAATATTAGTTATTACCAAGAACCTAAAAATAGACACAACTTCATCAATACATACAAACTCTATTACTACCAAACCTAGTTAAAACATTATCAAGTTCACATATTGGTCTTATTTTAGCATTCATAATTAATAGTCTGTAATGTTCAAAAGTCATCTAAACCAACCAATCTATACTACAAAATAAACTTAATAGAAATTGCAAAACTATGTATAACCAATAATCAATAGTTTTATTAATTATTCAAGTCATCATAAATCTCTTATAAAAGGTTTACAAGCATAATGCCTATGTAAACAAAAGTTTCCTAAAAGCTTTAACATGCTCTAACTTTAAACAATATCCTGCAAAAAATTAAACTATTTGGTAAAAGGAAAAAAAGATTATGATTATAAGTAATCATGTATCTTGTAATAATAAAAAATAAATCACTATAGAATTATGAAGTGAAAATAAAACCATGTGAAGATCTTAGTCAAGTTCAGATAGGGGAAACTTAGTTGAAGTATATGGGGTTTTGTTGCATGAAACTTTCAACCCTAAGCAATGTCTCTTCAAACTTTACAATGTGTCTCTTTATGTTGCAATTTTGTTCATCCTTGTCATGAAGTTTAGCTTAAAGCTCTTCTATCTTCTTTGTTAAACCCCAAACTAGCTCAAATGAAATCCTTGAGAAGTATAAAATGGGTACTAAAAGGCTTGATCTCAAAGAAATACTTTAAATAGAGAAGGCTTGATCTCAAAGAAATACTTTAAATAGAGAAGGCCTAGGATACAATGCATGTAACCTATTTACAAGTAGTTATAGGTCATTGAAAGATCCAAATAAATTACATTTAAAACGTAATCTTTGTAAATTTGTTAGGCATATTTCTAGGAAGTGTGCAATTACAAATGACAAACCTTTCAAGATCAAAAAGGTTTAGATTCCTAAAGGTATAATTCAATCTAACCACATTGGACCCAAAACAATATGGGTACCAAAGAAGGGTTAAGTTTCTTTTTTGTAAGTATGTCTTGAAGCCAAGAAAAGGAGATGAAAATAAAATAACTTTGCATGACTTAGGACAAAATTGATGTATGGAAAATCCAAGTAAGTTACCTTTTTACATGCTTATTGTATGCTATATAGATGTTGATCATGTTTGAATTGACATGTTAAAAAGATATGCTTGATTGAATAATTACTTATTATTGTTGAACGGTCGATTGATTTATGCAAGTATCTCAAGAACTATATTCTCCCCATTGTTTCTCCAATGGCTAATAACTCAATTCTAATAGCTCTTTCATCCTAAAACCTATAAATTAGAGTGATTTTGAAGTTAGAAGAGTGAGAGAATCATGCTTTAGAACTATATTTTTTTCATTCTCTTTTTCTCCACTCTTTTCTTTCTTCATAACCTTTATTGTATACATTTGACAGAAACCTTAAGAGTTTAATTTTTTTTATCAACCTATCAAGAGGCAAACTCTTGTATTTGTAATTCAAAAACCTTAGGGTGTAATCCCGTGAAACTATTATAAATGATGCAATCATTTGTATTAAAACAAATGTGAAGGGTAAAATCTCTTGATCAAAACGATTGTATCTTTTAGGTTTAAAGATAGTGGAGGAAAATCTTTAAGTATGGTTGCTTGAAGTAGTGGATATAAAAAGCTTGTGGAGAAGCTCCAAACTACTATAAAAATCAACTAAACACTTTTTCCCTTTACTTCTTTTTATTGCTTTATTTGTTTTATTTACTTGTTCTATATTTGATTTGTATTTGATTGGTGATTTGTTTGAATTGGTTCATTTGTTGTTTATTTGTATATAAACTTGGTTTTGGGTGAAAATTTTTTGAGTTAAAAAAAGATTTCCAAAAATCTTATTCACCTATTCTAGGATTATTTTAGTTATTTTAGGATCTAACATTCTTTTTACTAGGGTCTTTGAAGTTCTTCTGCTTGAATTTGTGCTCCAAAACATTTTTCAATTAACACAATATTAGAAATTTTTGGCTTAGCTTAAATGGTTAGTACAATTTTAGCCTACAAATTATGAATACACTTAAGATTGAATGGCCTATAACTACTCAAAGCAACTTTAATAAAAGCTAGAGTTGTAGAACATACATGTTTTTCTTTAGTTTCAGGCTCAACCAACTTTCTATTCTTCTTTCGAGTTTAAAACAAGATCATTCCCATATCGAGCAGATTACCTTCTTTTCCTCCCTTTCACCAGTTGTATATGAAATCATCAGAACATAATATTAAACAATAAATATCATAAATAAATGAATTTTTATATATTATCATTTCATAAATAATCTTTTTATTAGGCTAACTATTTATGCGATGAGGCATTGAAGATTTAGCTCTATTTTGTGAGGCTTGAGAGCTTATTTTCTACATGAAAACTAAGAAAAAATTATCATTTAATATATAGCAAGAAAGGATCACGACAATTAAATCTCTTTGCAGTTGTATATTAAAAATAAATCATACTTGACAATCTTTAGTAAAAAAATGTTATTTAGAAGTTATTCCCAATCCTCCTTCCATACACTTTCTAGTTTATTTTTCAAAGCCTCGGCTACATTTTTGCAAGGTGTAACATATTTTTTATTTAAACTTGATCTCCAACTAACCCACAAGATATTCACATGTTCCAAAGTGACGTGATGATACAACTCTATGTTAGGATTTTGAAATTTATCCTATTAAAAATAATATATAACTAGTAAATTTAATCAAACACCAGTAATATAAAAGTGATCTTATTTATAAGAATAAGAAAATGGATTCATAAGATAAACAAATATTAAATAGGTAATAAGCTCAACATCTTTAGAAACCTTTCTATTCCTTTCCAACCAAACAAATATTGAAAACAAATATTAAGTAGATAATAAAATTGATATTAAACATATGTGTTCTCTAACAAATTCGTTTAGAAAGCATCTTTTTAAATCTTTCTATTCCTTTCTAACCAAATTATATGAAAAAATTCTTTCAAACTATTTTCCTCTAAAGATGATAAATAGTAGTACTGAATTCACCAGAAATTAAAACTTAAAATCAAGATGTGTTCTTCTATTGTACAATATTTGAGACAAGTATCTTAAAAAGTCTTATTCCTCCTTTTTAACCAAATCATCATAGCACTGCCCATACATTTCCATAAGACTATCTTGATTTCATAAGTTGAACTCATTCTTTATCAATATGTTGAGTAAACAATCAAAAGGAAAGATAAAGTAAAATTAATAGTTTACCTTAACTGCTTCCCATATGTGACTTTTAGTATTTCCCCAATTTTTTTCTAAGATTTTACTTTTATTGGACAAATAGTTTGATCATGCATAATTCTTCCTAAGTGCATTGACTATAATTAATGATTTTCACATTGCTCGATTGTTATAGAATATAATTGCAAGGTTGAGCCTCACATCTTAAGGCTCTGAACAAAATTTTCATGGATTTTATTAAAAGATTTCCATTGTAAAGAATTAGTTGGGTGCCTCATTACTTCATCATCTACTTTATTTTCATGGTGTCGTCTTATGAAAGATGTTATCTTACTGGACATGAACAACCTTTAAAGTCTTGACTTTAAAGAGAAGTACCACAATATTTTAACTGGTTTTCTTTTTCCATTCCTTTCAACTTTGATTTCTCTGTTAAAATTATCATTTTTCTATCTTAAAGCATCACATATACTACAAAAGTAAGATCTTTCCTCTAATATAACATACAGTTGTTGACATGTGCACTTATGTTTTTGTAAAAAAACCCCAAATCTTGAATAATCTTCTTTGCCTCATAATACGAATTTGGCAAAGTTGAACCATTAGGAATTAATTCATTATTTGACATTTGTAATAACAATGTAAATAAGTTACTGCTCTAATGACTAAGGCTTTTGATATGTAATAGCTTAATTAGAATAGACAATTTTGAACCGTTAGAAAACTACTAGAACCTTCATATAATGGTTGTTCGAAATCTCTCAATAACCTATAAAATTTCTTTGTTTTATCATTATGACCTTCTTTTTGCATATTATGGCTTGAACCACCAAGACTACTTCGTTTTTGTTGAAATGATAAAAATTAGGAAAGAAATCCTTCATAATCCTATAAATCTCTCCTTCTTTGATGTCTATCACCTCATCTTCTTCACCTTTAAATTCAGATTCAGATTCACCTAACCTTTCTCCATGGTGTTACCAAAGTATATAATTTTGGATTATGCCATAAATTGTTGAATGAGTTTTAACCACTTCATGACTTTTTGAATAAATGTCGTTACATTTGACACATGGATATTGAATTTCGCAATCTCCCACCTTTTTGAAGCATAGCTTGAAAGTTCCTTAGTGTCTAGTTGATATATTTCACCTAGACAATCATTAACAAGATTTATTCATTGCTTATTGGGTGTCATTAAAATAAATAATGAAATACGCCAAAGATGCAAGCTCCACACTAGTATATGTTAAATCAACTACTCTTATTTCTTGTTTGATGAACTATAACAAAGATGTCATATGTAAGCAATTACAACTATTAAATTTTTCTACATTTAATAATGATGTAGAAATTATAGCAACTTAGGCACAAGGAAATTATAAATATGGTACCTTATGTGTCTAGTTCATACTTTTTAAATTGTTTGTGAACTAAAGTTATCTAGAGGAAGTTAGAGTTGTTTAAGTGAAATCAATCTGTCAATAACTTGAAATGTAAAACCACATTGCCTAGGTTGAACCAGAGAGACTTAGTAATCATAAACTTACACATAACATATGGATCAAATTGAACAAAACACGTTTAACGAAAAATCAAACATGAGCCTTTATTATCTCACATAACTTCACCTCTAAAAATGCATTAATTCATCCATTGCATATTCATCTCATGTAAGTAACATGAATTAACACATTAAGTAGTTTAAACAGCAATCGAGACTACCTACCCCTCTTCCAAATAGCCTAGCTTATTCATGTGCTAAGAAATCTAATGACCTTCATTGATTTTTCACAGTTGGAATGTTTCAATAAACTTTACTTTCTCTTAGTCTCTCTTTCCACTTCTGTTGTGTATGAGTACTGAAGATAAACAAAACAAAAACCCCCTTACATACACGCACACCCACTTATAATATATTGAAAACTAACATCATACACGGGTGTGTATACCTTCTACATAGTCATGTGTAATGTTATCAATAGATGATTAATGCAAGTTTATCCATGATACACAAACGTGCCTTTTTTATACGTGACCATATAGCGACCTAACCTTTTGAATCATCTCGCTTGTTAAGGGCACAAGTCCCTTAGGAGGAGAGAGTACAACCCTGCCAGTTTCCACAATTCAGGTTCTGGTATTAACAGCCTTACTCTCTCTAGTCTTTCTTTGATTTTGCGTCAATTCGATTCTTCCCACTAGGCAGTTAAAAAGCAATAGCAGGTCGAGTATGCAAGGACTGAAGCATGGAAATGCAAAATCCTAATGAAATTTGACAATGTAATGAAGTCATAAGCAATGCAGAAGCTTGAAGGCTCTCAAGGGTCATTGAATTGATGCGTGTCTCTGTATCTTCTACCAATTTTGCTTCTTATAGTGTCTTTTATTCTTGTCAACAGGGTGTATTTTGGTTATTAAAAAATGGTTTTTTCATTGATTTGCTTTGCCCTCCAAGGAACCATTTATTGAGAAAAGATATATAGCCATAAGATTTGCTGAGGAATTGGTTCAACGCATGCCATGCACCAAGGATATTATTTTAAATACATGGATTTATACCAGTTAACTCTCTAGTGGTTTCAGAATTGATTTTTTGGCCCCTTGATTTGATTATACAAATTATCTGATTATCTTTAATATTTATTGACTTATTTTAATTGTTAAATGACAATAATATTCTTGAAAAATATTTATTAAAAGTACAAAGAAAACCCTAAAATTATGGAAAAAAAAAACCTTTGAAGTACAAAAAGAAAAATTAAAATTATGTTAGACTAAAAAAATTAATTAAAAGAACCTACCAAGTTTAATAAATTTCCTAAGATTTATAATTTTTTTTCAGGTTCTTTAATTTCTTTTACGAATTTTCGATGTTTTAGACAATTTTATTGAATTTTGAATGTTGATTTAATTTGTTTATAAAAAAAAATTAAAAAATTTTCTTGATTCGATGGAAACTCAATTTAGGGGTAATTTGATCATTGTAATGGTCAAAGTTGGTTAAGATTCAGATTTAATGGCAAAGGCTGAAGGCGTAGGAGGTATAATTGAATAATTTGCATGACATGAGAGGCATTTGGCTCATATATATTAAGATAAAAACTGAAGAATTTGACCTGCAGATGGGAGGAATCAATAGGAAATTAGCATTGTAAAAGATTGATGCACTTCAGGGAGGTTATAAAGTGAACCAAGGGGCGTCAAATGACCCATTTGGGTTCGAAAAATTCATAGTTCAATGCCCATTAATATGAAAATTTAATAGCTTCATAACCTTTTTGGTTTGAAAATTTTGTGGCTTACTATATAGAAAACATCAAAATAACCTCTAAAAATTCCATTGACCCTTATTAGATTTCACTACTTCTTAACTGACCTTACGATTTTACTTTGATTTATCTTGCTCCCTCTATATTTTATCTCTAAGCCTGGCATGCCCTTTTCTCTTGTGATCCACACCTAACTAATTAATTAGGAGAATATGAAAACTTGGATTGATTTTTTTTTCTTATATTTTACATTAAGACATGATAATAATATTATTTATAAACACGAAAATTAATCTTTTAAAGTGTCTTTATGATTCAATGGCTTTAGAGATCTTCAGGTACTCCAGAATACGATGAAACACTGCCATGTGCTGTTAGGAACCGAAAGGTTGGTGAAAGAACATAGAGATAGATCTATAATATATTAAAATAAGAAAAAACAAACATAGACATGCATATGATAAAAATGAGAAGATCATTGTCATAAAATATAATTTTATTTAATATAATATAAGGTTTATATTATAGTTTGAGTATGGATCACAAACTGAGAAATTATTTTGGCCAAACCACAAATGACTGCGCATGTAATAACAACGTTCTTCATTATAAATCCCAGGGACGACAATCGGGCTCGGCTGCAGGATTTTTTTGTAGACATGGAACAGCATTGTTAAATCGATAGCTATATCTTATGTACCAATCACAAAATGTGCAAGAATCTCTTCCAGAATGATAGATAACGAACTTGTGATATTGTCCAGGCCACGAAAAACTGCATCTAAAGATGGTATTTCCAAAGAACTGCCTGTTGAATTTAAAATGCCAAGACTTATCGGGATCGAGCACTCTTTCACCAAGGTCATCGTTTGATCGACAATGAAGAGTAAGAGTTTTCCTTGGATTTGAGGGTAAGGAATTAGTTATATTGACAGTAATCTTGGCATTGCATAGAATTATGCATGGAAAGAGGAGAGTTAGAGACAAGATAACCTTGTGAAAAGGACTCATATTCTCTTAGACGTATTTCTGTGTAGGTATAATAAGAAAATGATTGCACGTCCGACTTATAAACATAGACTGTGCACCAAATATAGTGCATGCTTGTTGTTTATTTTTCTTATTTAGAATTTCCTTGTTGCACTGGATTTCAGTTGATGCACTAGCCTTGTTTGGATTTTGGTTGATTTGGTTTGATAGCCTTAGTTGTTTGGGATTAGTCGTTGGTAATCTTTGCCTTTGGTTGTTGTGTTCGGTACTTGATTTATCAACTAATGTACTGGCTTGGAGTTGGGATAACACTTGTAACTTTGTCTTGATTTTTTTATTTGGGCTCACATTGATCTTTGTAAAAAAAATGATGTGTATGGAGAGAAATAAAGAATATTTGATGAAATGAAATCTGTTGTATATTTCTGAAAATCATGTACATAATATATACACATATACAAGAGTCAATCAAATCTTTGTCTAAGGCTAATGATATCTGATCCACCTATAATAGGATATGATCTAAGCTAACTAAGGTAAGTCAACTAACTATTCAATACAAGAATATTTCTTTATACAAAAGAGAGTGATACTATTTTGGTATTTAAATTTGGGTTTTGATTATATTCTTGACTCCTAAGAAGTTGGTTAATTTCATATACATCTCTTGATTTTGGTCATTTTAATTAATATCCCTATAACTAATTCTCCACTTTCCCTCCAATATTTTTTTTCTTAACATTTTACTTGTGAGTAGGTAACTTGTTCATTTCTCCAATGAATAGTTTTGTGATATTTTAAAAGAAAATTATATCATTTTTTTACCATTTATGCTCATGAAAAATCTTAATTAAGAACATATAATATAATTGTTTCTATTGGGAATATGCTTTAAATTTTATCTCACATTGCTTGTTTAATAAAAATTGTAAAATTTTTTATTCCACATTGCTTGTTTAAAAGATCTGTAAAGGGTATTTCTCCTTTAAATAGGTTATTTGTTTATTAAATATAGTAATCTCAAATAAAGAGAAACACTTACAGAATAATGAAGAGTGTAATAAGACTCTTTAGAATTCAATAGTTGAAAAAAAAAAATTTGTGATTTTTCTCATTTTAAAAGCCATGTACATGAGTTTTGTAACTTTCTTCTTTTAAAAATTACATATTTGATTTACGTATTAAGTTTTAAAGTAGACTAATTTGAGTTAGCTAAGAGAAAAGTCCAAATTTCTTACTAAAACTCAAACCCAAAAAGCAGTCATCCGAAAAACCCACAAACCCAAATGGCCCAATCACACCCTAGTCATTCTATGGATGTTTCTCACCATTTTTGGGATTTCCTTATCAAAAAGCAGAACAGCCTTTATAGATGGGAAATATGGGACAGCATGCCTTTTATGATTTTTTTTTAAATGAACAAAATCGGACAAGATTCAAAACATATCCACCAGTTTCTTCTTCATAATAATACCAAATCCAAACTTTTACAAAATTTCACCCCAGTACCCTCAAAGCAACATAAACTTTATTTCCTCATCAATTAACAACATTAGTCAACCAATTTACATTCTAGCTTCTTTCTTTTCATTGTGAATTTAGAAGGTACTGTTAATCTGCAGCTCTTCAACAATGATATTTTAGAAAGTTATAAAAACTATTTATCAAGGGGAAATGCAGCACTTTCAATGATCTTTTCATGCATTATTTTTTAAACCAATGACTACCAATTGCATAGCTCCTTACATTCTGCTCCTAACAGATAACTTATGATTCACTTGGTCCCTTAGAACTCGCCTCAGCAACTTGTTTGATGCAGTTCGAGGAAACTCCGGGACAATCTTCACAAAGTTTACCTGGTAATGAGTCAAAAACTTATATCAGCAACTCAAAGGTAACTCAGCCTACATTTTGTACATATTAATATACAATTTTCATGGCATTGGCACGAGCCTTAATCCAGTCAACCATGATTTGTTGTTGTATATCAAGATTTAATAGTGTCTTCTGTGATGATGCCTCGTTTTGACTTAGAATTTGCACCTTTGAATCCCATTAAATTATATATATTAGAATGATTCAGCAGCAGTAAAGAAGGTGTGCATGACATTAACTAGTGCTAGGAAGAATAAAAATCAAACCTTAAATAGAGGGTTGAGGTTGCTTTGGATGGCTTTTGTGAATATCATCCTGAGCTTATCCGGCTCAGAGTTGTATCCTTTCTTTAGTACAACAAACATGACCAACACTTCAGGACCACCACCTGCTGGTGCTACACTGATAGCAGCAGTCTCCACGATACTTTCATCGGCTTGGTCGCACACACGCTCAATTTCAACAGAACTTGTCTGCATGTGAAAATAATATAAGAAGTTATGATTCATAAATTATTCTAACACCACATATTCAAGAAAAGATGTTGATGTAGCAAGTTCAGGCTAGTTCAAATATAACCAGCAAACCATGCTTTATAAATGTTTTTAACTTCTATTGTAACAATGCTTGTCCACAAAATTAAACTTCTACTAGTTTAAAGTTGCTACCTCATCTGTCGACTAAGAAAGGAGAATGTAATACCTTTATCCCACCGAGATTCATAGTGTCATCAGCCCTGCCCTGTACGACAAAATAACCTCCAACAGTCCTCTTGATGATGTCTCCGTGTCTCCTAAGGCACTGCCAACAAAAATGTTAAGTTACTTTAAGACTTATGTTTGCTCCTTCAAAGGATCTACCAAGTGATGGTCTTTTTATGATTCTTTGACAGCTTTGATTTTGATAAGGGATGGATGTACTCAGAGATCTATTTAATTTCAACCAAGTTTTCAAGTAAAGGTATGCCTAAGGTTGAAATACCTAATTCATCACAATTCCAAAACAAGTTACATCTTGCCCCTGACTTAGAAATACATCAACAGCACTTAGAAATACATCAACAGCAAGTAAGCAAGGGGGAAAAACAGCATTAACTCAGACAGGGACAGCAGATGCAAGTATATTGTCTATATATAAACTGGCACTCCCCTGAAGTAAACTTGAATTTACTGCTAGTATTGAATCAATGATAGAAGTAAGCACCAAACAATGACTCTATGCAAGGATTCGTGAAAGGAAGGTCTACGTGTACCATTCCTCTATATGTTGGCATTCCACTGAAGTAAACTTTCTCGTGATCAGCATTAAGCAATCTATCCGTTGCTCCAAGGTACAGAGGAAACAAAGCCACTTCACCAACACACGGTTGATCATCTGGCTGTCAAATAGGTGGAAAAGATTAAATATACCCACATACAAAACAAAACTCCATATCAATCATTCTGATTCCCACTAATTCATTTATAAGATTATAATAATACTTTCACATGTCACCATGATCATGGAATATAGAGACCAGCATTGCATGATTTGGTGACAATTTGGCTTGCGAGATCTGTAAAATAAACAAAATTTAGTCCTATTGCAAAGATGTTCTTACATAAGGAACTCCATTTTCATCAAGAATGACAAATCCTGTCGTCAGTGATGCAGTGCTGAAGGTGCCAAATGCTTGTGGCTGCAGTAGACTTCCTTGGATGTAGGATGAAGCGAGCTCTGTGCCTCCACAACATTCAATAATGGGTTTGTAGTAAGCTTTTGAAGAAAGCCAAAGGTCATCATCAATATTTGAAGCTTCTCCGGTGGAGCCAAATGCCCTGAGCAAATATTGTAAGTCATCTTTCTATAGAATCATAAGTAAATATTTTTGTTTGAATTCAAAAGAGAAAATTACTTTATCTTTGTCCAGTCTAAGCCTTCCAGACAGTTTGTGCTCTTCCACGCTTTTACTAAGCTTGGAACTGTACCCAAAACAGTCACCCCAGCATCCTGAACATTCAAAGAGAAAATTTAATACATGAATCAAGAAATAAAGAAAGTGCAAAAACAGTTCACCAACCAGAACCCTGGCTTGAGCGAAGTCAAGGATCAGCTGTATGGAATGAGACCCAAAAAAGAAAAGGGAATGCGAAATGTCACCTGAACAAATTTTGCAAAACTGCGGCCAAGAGGAGATCCATGAAAGAGTGCAAGAGTTGCACCACTTAGAAAGCATGAGAAGAGTAAAATTGGCCCCATAACCCATCCTAAATTTGTTGGCCAGCAGTAAACATCTCCAACTTGAATATCAATATGAGCCCATGCATCAGAAGCAGATCTAATCGGAGAAAGTTGAGTCCATGGAATTGCTTTTGGTTCTCCTGCAAATAAACTAGTTATTAGTTGAAAAAAGGAAGTCAATACACAACCAAACAGTATATAATTGGTTACACAATTTCTTCACCTGTTGTCCCAGATGAAAACAGGATATTAATCACTGAGTCGACTGGTTGATAAACTGGAGAGTAATGCTTTTGTCTGCCACCAGAAGAATTATGTACATACATTGAAATGATCCAACACTTTTTTATTGGACAAAACATAAGAATAATCACCTTGGATGGTGACGGACACCTGAAAGAAAATCTGTCCATGATAGATCACGTTCTCTTAGTTGAATGCCCACATTATGTCCAGTCACAGGGAGTACTATAGTTTTTACAGGACCAGCTTCTACAACTTTACTGCAAAAGACGGGAAAAAACAAATAACCTCTCCGATGCCACCAACAAATTTAAAGACATAACAAGTCCTCAATGTGAGTGGTATATGATTTTGGAAAAGAAGATTCACCAAGAAAATCAAGAAGGAAAGTGTTTATTACTAAAAGTGGTTGCTTCCTGGCAGAAGATTAAAGAAAAATATTCAACATCTAGTATAGACAGTAAAAGTTGCATCTTTACCTGTATAAAGGGAACTTTCTACCTCCTCTCAGTATAAAATCCTGGATATAAATTAAAGGCAGATATCAATTTCATATACTTAAACCTTGTAATTCGTCAGGTATCAGATGGTCTATAGTAATGAAGTAGTACCTGAGTAAAGACACCCTTTGCTTTTGCCACTCGCAAACGAGTTGCAATCTCCTTCGGTGCAAAGCTGTCAGCTATTGATACAACAACATATCCTGCAAGTACAATTGCTAGATAGATAATAACAGCATAGACTGTCATTGGCATGTCAATTGCAATTGCATCACCCTTTGAAAATGTGGCATCCAATGCATTAGCCACCAACCTACAACTCATGTTGTAAACACATCAACAAACAACCTAAAATAATTGAAACGCAGGATCACTTACAATGAGATAAACACAGTCAAACTTCAGATTATATGTGAGAGCATACATTACTTGTTCTCGAAGCTCTTTCAATGTCATATGATTAACAGGGGAGTCATCATGGCCATCATCTCTCCATACAACAGCCAGACTATCATCCTCTTTCCTTGGATGACTTGTAGGTTTTAAACAGCATTCAGCAATATTCAAAGTTGAGCCTGGAAGCCAAATTCCACCGGGTTTTGATTTCTCAGTTCTATCTAAAATGCACTTTGGGGGTTCATGAAACTCAACTGAAAGCTCGTTTAGGACAATAGGCCAATAAGCCTGAAAATCAATCCCAGATGCAAAAATAAGATGACAAAATATTCCTTCGACTTAAAAGCAAAATAATTACTTAGTTTAAATTTGGATTAAATTATAAAGGCATCAATATAAAAGTATTTACCTCAGGGTGTTCAGCTGTGAATTTCTGAAGGAGGCTAAAACTTGTTATAGGATCCTTGTATAATGTCCCTAAAAGCTTTGGACCATGAGCTTCCATTATACGTCCCAAGTTAGTCAGTTTTGATTGATTTCTGACATCGAAAGACACCTTAATCAGTCGGGAGAAAAGAATAAGAATTTGATGCACTAAATGAACATGCTGAGATAAACATAGCCACAATGCAGGATCAATTTGAACTATATCCAATTCAACCCACAATCAATGTACATATCTGCAGCAAACGTACAATCTATATCTCAGACCAATAAGTTCAATCAAAAATAAGAAATATAGAAGCAAAAATCTAAGTGCATACCTTTCAATTTTATTTTTTTTCAAAAATAAAAATCTAAACCAATTAATCAAGCCCTCAAGATCTCTTGTACAACCCAATAACATAATTTCATACCTAAATTGAGCAAAATAACTGGCTTCAAGACTTTAACTCAATCAAACTGCTATTTTATCCCATATAAAACCAACAAACAACTGACTATAGCATGATCAATACTAATCTCCAATTGCAAAATAAGTCAAACTCAAGAACTTTCCCCACCAGATCAAAACGAAATAATAATAATAATAATAACAACATATAAAAAGAGTTCAACAAAGATATGAACATTACATTGAAGGGAACCAATAAAGAGGAGGTCCGTTGGAGGACGCATCCCAACCATTATACACACTGTAATACACAAGTTGGTGCAGCCCATGCGGGTGCCATGGCTTGAGCACTTTCTGAGCCACCAACTCCTTCCAAATCTCTCTTGGCTCCAACCCTTTGCTTCTTCTCAGAAATTCTTTCAGAAGCTCATGAAACTCCTTGGCCTCGTTCACTGTCAAACCTGCCTGCACCAAGTCCTCCAGACCCACTTCTCCAATGTTCTTCCCCATCTCTCTCTCTCCCTCTCCCAAGTTTTCGTTTTTTTCCTGATTCGTCAGCTGTTGTTAAAACTCAAAATCCATGCTGTAGACAAGATAGTAGTTGGATGTTGAAGTAGGTGGGGAACGTGTAGGTAAGCAGATCCACGTGGAATACAATTGTACTTTGCCTTCCTTTGCTTTGCTTGCTTTAAATTTTATTCATTTGACCCCACACATTGCCAATAGTTGGCCTCAAAGTTTGAACAATAAACAAGTACATTTTGATATAAAATTATATACTTCAATTTATTCTATACTATTACATCAACGAGTTAATAGATAAGTTTTATTGGATATGAAAAACTAATAGATATCATATTGGTATCTATTATGATCTCCAATACAAAAGAACGAGATTTGGATTTCATATCGAAAATTAGGGACTGGTGGTGAAGTGTTTATATTTTTTTACACTCTTCAATGGTGTAAAATTATCACCTTCGGGGTGTCATTATTACTTTGGGGGGCATTGTTGAAATTTAAAAAAACCTGCAGTTGTCTCTTCCAATGGTGCGCCAACATTTTCAATTCATAAATACTACTACAAAATAATATTTCCTGGACGATGAAACTCAGCCAAGTTGTTCAGAAACCGCCAAAATCTGTGTTGAACCTTCTTGAGGCCCTTCATCAATGGTGAGTTGGTAGGCGATGACTTTTCTTTTTTCCTGGAAATATTAGGATAACATTTGAAGTCCAAAAGTTCTGATACTAATTAAATATGATAACATGCCGACTAGAAAATTAATTTAAGGATCAACTCGCAATAATTAATAACTGCTGAGTGGTATTGCTTGTAAAATCTTGCAAGAATCATCCAGATAAGGTGAAAGAAAATTACATGAAGCTAATACATCTTGGCTGCATAGATTCATGGATACTTTACAGTTCATATTGAATAAAAAGGGTGGTAGATGTTTTCACAATGACTACTATAAAATTTGTGATGACCGTGATCTGGACTGACTGCTGAGAAATATACAAGAAAGTTGAATATCAAGTAGACAATACAGTAATTCGATACTCACATAACTCCTTCATTTCAATTCTTTTACTTGGCAAATCGATGTGTCCACTCTGCAGCCAGTTGATCATGTTTAGCCCTATCTGCCAAATACAACTGAGCAATGCCAGGGGCAACGGAATTATCTGACATGACCAAAATATTCACAGATTTAGCAAAGAAAGATACTATGTCATCTGAACATTACATTTTCTATATACTTCTGCCACCCTCGCAAACCAACCATTTGATAGAAATAGCCTGACTGATCTAGTGTTACCCAAGTGGGGGCAATAAGTGGCCGAACATTGGCCCAAATCTCATTGAGTACTTTAAAAAAAAAAGACTGGTGCAGGAACTTACAAGTTTCAGGGTTAATGAACATTGATCTGATTGCAAGTAGCACCTTTGTAATTGTTAAAGCCGGACTCCAACCGTCCTTCAAGATGTCCAAGCTAACATTGCCAGCAGAATCAACATTGCAGTGGAAGATTCGAGTTTTGAATAGCACCTGTGTATCTGTACTTCATTAATAAATAAAAAAGAGATGACAACCACAGTGAAGTACATCGTGCACCAATCAACCATCTGATAGAATAGATTCACACTAATTTACAGATTTGGAGCGACATCAGCATATATCTACAAATCATTGAGCAATTCATGCAATAACCTAACCTGCCTGGTCATGGATGTTATTGGTGTAATGCCATATTCTGCACCATCGCAGAATATTTCAGATCTGTATCACAGGTGATGATTGGTTAATGTATTTTAAGTAATCTTAAGCAAGAAATGTGAAACTTCACACACACAATACTTTTGAGAAGCCCGAGGCTGCCAGCAAACTAACTCACTTTTCTCAATCATGTATATTTGAAAGCATATAAATTCTCCTTCCAATAATGCTATTTGTTGTTGGTTATAGCTAGATGACAATGCAAAATTCAACAAATTGACATCAAATCAGGTACCCAAAAGGAGCAGAAATTTCGGGGTGGCATTTATGGTTCATGAAAGTTAGACATTGTAATTTTTACTACAAGTTGACTTGGGAAATCAGTTTCACAATTCTTAAGCTCCTATATCAAATGTAAGCAAGCGTTGACTTGAAGTGCAAGATTACTGGTGGCATGACGTATAACATCTTATTTTACCCCAGCTTCCAGAGCACCGTGTCCCACAAGAAATACACGACATGATAATGATAATATGGAGACTAAGAAAAAGATGCATGTGATATTTTAGATCAACCAGAAGGTTCAATTGCAGGAATATAATTGATCCTACCTTTGGAGGTTTGAATGGATAGTCACTTGGAAATACTATGTCAAGAAAAAATATGCCACCCTGGTACGGTGTTCCTACAACATGAACAACAATATTTTAGTCAACATTCTAGATACATGAACAAGGAATTATGTTAATTACTCAAAACCGTCCTTTCTGTCAATTCAAAATAGATTCTTAAAAGAAAAGGTCAAACAATTTTCAAATAATTATAAGTTAAATTATAAACTCAACACCAAGGAAAAAATTCCTGTGACAGAAGGAATGCTTTTCAAAGAGAAGAAACAAAAACAAAAACA